>SJYX01014570.1:6883-19766 GCA_006410675.1 Oreotragus oreotragus
TTACCCTTCTACAAGCGTATGCTAAGTAAAAAACTGACTATTAAGGATTTGGAATCGATCGATACTGAGTTTTATAATTCCCTTATCTGGATAAGGTTTGAAGGTTTATCTTTCAATAAGGTATTTTCTTGAAACTAGTTTTACATATTTTTTTAATTAGTGGTTGTATCTCTCTTTCACCCAGAGACAACAACATTGAAGAATGTGGCTTAGAAATGTACTTTTCTGTTGACATGGAGATTTTGGGGAAGGTTACGTCACATGACTTGAAGTTGGGAGGTTCCAATATCCTAGTGACAGAGGAGAACAAAGATGAATATATTGGGTAAGGTGATTGTCCCTACTTTCTACAACTGCCATAGCATTTTAGAACTGTCTCTCTGTACCCTTGTCTTTATGCCTTGTTTGCTCCTCGGGGAATGTTCCACATTCATTCCCTCTTTCAGTGATCCTTTTCAATTATTTTTTCTCTACTCAATATTCCTCTTAATTTATAAACATGTTGCAGAAGCACTCAAAAATTTAATTTTTTAAAAACCCACTTCCCTTACCTCTGACATACATTTATTTAAGTTCTTCCCAACAGTACTAACATTCTTGAAAAAAAGTGTGTATGATGACCTCCACTTTCCCACTGCCACTTTCTGTATTGCATCCTACCTTGTCTGGATCAAAAATCAGAGAACATTGGTGCTAAAGAAGGGCTTTCCAAAGCCCATGCCCTTCTTCATTTCTAGATAAGGAGATGGAGGCCCTCTGTAGATAGTAGCAAAACCAAGTCTGGAGCCGCACCTGACTAGCACTGTAATACTCATTCTTATTCCGTTTCACTTTCCCTTTTTAAGATATTCTTTTAATAGTGCTCACCGCAACTTCCAATTTGAAACTGTGCTCACTTGAATTCTACACTCCATACAGCTTCCTGATTTTCTTCACTTTCTCTTTTAATGACAGTTAAGAAGTACTCTGTGTTTTAAACCCTTTTACCTTACATAGAAAGTACCATCTTTTTAAATACCATCTTTATTTTCAGTTTAATGACTGAGTGGCGTTTTTCTCGAGGAGTACAAGAACAGACCAAAGCTTTCCTTGATGGCTTTAATGAGGTTGTTCCCCTTCAGTGGCTGCAGTACTTTGATGAAAAAGAATTGGAGGTTAGGATCTTTTATTATGCTATTATAGGGAAAGTTAATGGGAGGAGGGTCTGTTGTTATGCTTCTATAATAGAATGTCCACAAGCTTTAAAAACATATGGCACCATCTTCAATCTGCTCTGATTCATCGAAATGTTTAGGGGGTATAAAACTCCAGCACTGAGTAAGGGTCTTAAGTTCTCCCAAATGTGATGCTGTCATAGCACAAAATCATCAATCGTGCCAACGCTTAGGGCTCCTGAAAAGTGAAAACTTATTAATAATTGGGGGAACTCAAGTAGGGGAAATCTCAAGTAGGGGAAATCATAAAATATGTGTCTTACTGTGACTGCCTTATTTCAGTTACCACAATGTCTTCATGGCCCATCCATTTTGTAGCATGTGTAAAAATTTTTTGCTTTTTAATACTGAATATATACAATATACAGGTATACATATATAACATATATGTATGTATTTTCAGTATTTATGTATGTAATTAACATATATATCCTGGAGGAGGAAATGGCAACCCACTCCAGTATACTTGCCTGGAGAATCCCAAGGACAGAGGAGCCTGATGGGCTGCAGACCATGGGATGACAGAGTCAGACACGACTGAGTGAGTGAGCAACAGCAACATGTATATGGTGAACAGTAAGAAAAGGAAAAACGTGTGACACTGAAGAATGAGCTCCCCAGGCCAGGAGGTGCCCAGGACACTTGTGGAGAAGAGTGGAGAAAAAGCTCCAGAAGGAACGAAGAGGCTGAGCCACAGCAGAAGCAGCGTCCCGCTGTGGATGTGTCTGGTGGTGAAAGTAAAGTCCGATGCTGTAAAGAACAGCAGCGCATAGGAACCTGGAATGTTAGATCCATGAATCCAGGTGAATCAGAAGTGGCCAAACAGGAGATGGCAAGAGTGAACATCGACATTTTAGGAATCAGTGAACTAAAATGGACCATATTGGGCAAATTTAATTCAGATGACCATTATATCTACTACTGTGGGCAAGAATCCCTTAGAAGAAGTGGAGTAGACATCATGGTCAACAAAGGAGTCCAAAATGCAGTGCCTGGGTGCAATCTCAAAAACGACACACTGGATCTCAAAAACGACAGACTGGTCTCTGTTCATTTCCAAGGCAAACAATTCAGTATCACAGTAATTCAAGTCTATGCTCCACCCACTAATGCTGAAGAAGCTGAAGTTGACAGGTTCTGTGAAGACCTACAAGACCTTCTAGGACTAACACCGAAAAAAAGATGTCCTTTTCATCATAAGGGATTGGAATGCAAAAGTAGGAAGTCAAGATATACCTGAAATAACAGACAAGTTTGACTTCGGAGTACAAAATGAAGCAGGGCAAAACCTAAGAGAGTTCTGCCAAGAGAACACACCGGTCATAGCAAACACCCTCTTTCCTACAACACAAGAGATGATTCTACACATGGACAGCACCAGATGGTCAATACCAAAATCCGATTCATTATATTCGTTACAGCTGAAGATGGAGAAGCTCTATACAGTCAGCAAAAACAAGACTGGGAGCTGACTGTGGCTCAGATCATGAACTTCTTATTGCTAAATTCAGAGTTAAATTAAAGAAAGTATGGAAAACCATTAGACCATTCAGGTATGACCTAAATCAAATCCCTTACAATTATACAGTGGAAGGGACAAATAGATTCAAGGGATTAGATCTGATAGACAGAGTGCCTGAAGAACTAGGGGCAGAAGTTCATAACACTGTACAGGAGGAAGTGATCAAAACCATCCCCAAGAAAAAGAAATGCAAAAAGGCAAAATGGTTGTTTCAGGAGGCCTTACAAATAGCTGAGAAAAGAAGAGAAGCGAAAAGCGAAGGAGAAAATGAAAGACATACCCATTTGACTGCAGACTTCCAAAGAACAGCAAGGAGAGGTAAGAAAGCCTTCCTAAGTGAACAATGCAAAGAAACAGAGAAAAACAATAGAATGGGAAAGACTAGAGATCTCTTCAAAAAAAAATTAGAGATACCAAGAGAACATTTCATGCAAGGTTGGGCATGATAAAGGACAGAAACGGTATGGACCTAACAGAAGCAGAGATTATTAAGAAGAGGTGACAAAAATACACAGAAGAACTATACAAAAAAGATTTAATGACCCAGATAACCACAATTCGTGTGATCACTCACCTAGAGCAAGACATCAGGGAGTGTGAAGTCAAGTGGGCCTTAGGAAGCATCACCACCAACTAAACTAGTGGAGGTGATGGAATTCCAGCCGAGCTATTTCAAATCTTAGAAGATGATGCTGTGAAAGTTCTACACTCAGTATGCCAGCAAATTTGGAAAACTCAGCTGTGGCCACAGGACTGGAAAATGGATTGAGTTTTCATTCCAATCTCAAAGAAGGTCAATGCCAAAGAATATTCAAACTACTGCACACTCATTTCACATGCTAGAAAAGTAATGCTCAAAATTCTCCAAGCTAGGCTTCAACAGTATATGAACCATGAACTTCCAGATGTTCAAGCTGGATTTAGAAAAGGCAGAGGAATCAGAGATCAAATTGCCAACACCTGATTTGATCATTGAAAAATCAAGAGAGTTCCAGAAAAACATCTGCTTCACTGACTAGGGTAAAGACTTGGACTGTGTAGACCACACCTGTGGAAAATTCTTAAAGAGATGGGAATACCAGACCACCTTACCTGCCTCCTGAGAAACCTGTTGCTTCTATGCAGATCAAGAAGCAACAGTTAGAACCGGACATGAAACAATGGACTGGTTCCAGATTGGTTAAGGAGTACATCAAGGCTGTATATTGTCACTGTGTTTATTTAACTTTTATGCAGAGTACATCATTGAAGTGCCAGACTGGATGAAGTGCAAGCTGGGATCAACATTGCCAGGAGAAATATCAATAACCTCAGATATGCAGATGACACCACCCTTAGGGTAGAAAGCAGAGAGGAACTAAAGATCCACTTAATGAAGCTGAAAAAGGAGAGTGAAAAAGGTGGCTTAAAACTCACCATTCAAAAAACTAAGATCATGGCATCCAGTCCCATCACTTCATGGCAAATAGATTGGGAAACAATGAAAACAGTAACAGACTTTATTTTCTTGGGCTCCAAAATCGCTGCAGATGATGACTGCAGCCATGAAATTAAAAGACACTTGCTCCTTGGAAGAAAAGTTACGACAACTTAGACACCGTTTTAAAAAGCAGAGTCATTACTTTGCCCACAAAGGTCCTTCTAGTCAAGGCTTACCGTTTTTCCAGTAGTCATGTATGGATGTGAGAGTTGGACTGTAAAGAAAGCTGAGCACCGAAGAATTGATGCTTTTGAACTGTGGTTTTGGAGAAGACTCTTGAGAGTCCCTTGGACTGCAAGGAGATCCAACCAGTCCATCCTAAAGGAGATCAGTCCTGGGTGTTCATTGGAAGGACTGATGCTGAGGCTGACGCTGCAGTACTTTGGCCACCTGATGCGAAGAGCTGACTCATTGGAAAGACCCTGATGCTGGGAAAGACTGAGGACAGGAGAAGAAGGGGATGACAGGATGAGACGGTTGGATGGCATCACCAACCCAACGAACATGAGTTTAAGCAAGTTCCGGGAGAAGGTGGAGGACAGGGAACCCTGGCGTGCTGCAGTCAATGGGGTCACAAGGAGTTGACTGATATATCACAGAGGTCACAACTGATAATATATAATACATATATGTGTGTATTTTCTTTATCCGTTCATCAGTCACTGAATCTTTGTCTTCGTTCCACCTTTTGGTGATTGTGAATAATGCTGCTATATACATGAGTGTACAGAATACTCTTTGAGACCCTGCTTTCAGTTCTTTTAAGTAAGTACTCAGGAGTGGTATTGCTCTATCAGATGGTAATAGTTAACTTCTTGAAGAACCGCTACTGTTTTCCATAGCAGCTGTACCATTTTCCATTCCCACCAAATGTATATAAGGCTTCCAGCTTTTCCACATGTTTGCCTATTCTTGTTATTTTCTGTTTTTGTTTTTAATAGTAACAATTCCAGTAATAAAAGTAGGAGGTGGTAGCTCGCTGTGGTTTTGATTTATGTTTCCCTGATGATTAGTTACTGTGAATTCTCCAAGTCTCCCCCATGTAGATGAGAAGGTAGGGAGAGCCATTTAGGAAAATGGTTGCATTTCCCCTCTGCCGCCTTTTGGGGGCAGTATTTTAACTTCAGCCATCTTGCGTCCTCTGTTAAGAAACTTGGTTTGTCCATGTAATCAAAATGTGCATATGAAAAAATTAGCATTTTAAGTTTTATACAGTAATAGTCCTATGTAGGACTTAGCCTTCTAGAAACTCTGACACAGGAAATACATGAAAATCAGGACTCAGAGCTTGAATTACAGGCAGACTCTGTAAACCTTAGTTAACGGCTCTTTCCTAATAGCTTGCTTACACAAATCAGCAGAAATGCAGTGGTAGAATGGAAGATGCTTTTTAGAGTAGTATTAATCAGTTTTTAAATCACTAACTCTGTTAAGAATCTGAAGAAAATGAAATAATTTTGCATCCTCAAAATGCGTACATCTAAAATACTTTGTACCTTTGGTTAAGAATTGCTTTGTTAGGGGCCACTCAGTGAGAGAGGGGTGTTACGACAAGAGCCTGACATCAGAACCTAGAGGAAACTAAGACAGCAGATAAAGAAAGATGTTAACAGGTGCATACTTTTATATCACCCTTGGTAGCGCTTACAGTCTTCTCACAGGACACCTTGTGAAATAGTCTGACTGCATGATAATTGTCTAACACAGATAAGGAGAGTAAAGGCCTAACTGCCTACTGATTTGCTTTTAGCTCACAGTACAGAGCTATGAGGAAATAGAAATTTGTTTTGTTTTGTCTTGTCTTTCTCTTGTTTCTTCTTCTACTCCCATTCATTCTCTTTTAACCATGAATAATACCACAATAAAGAATATTTACACCATTATCCAAAAGAAAGGTTATCCATAATCATGCCCCTTTTTTACAGGTTTAAATCTGTTTGTAAGAAGATAAAACAGTCATTCTGTATAAAAACTCTTCATCACACTAGGAACAGAAGGCAGCCTTCTCAGTTTGATAAAAGGGCATCAACAAAAAAGATAAACCCTAACATCATTCTAATGGTGATACCTCGGGTGTTTCTCACTGAGATGGGGAACTCGGTGATGCTCACTGTCACCATTTGTGTTCTGCATTGTACCAGATTCCAAAGCCAGTGCAATAAGGCAGAAGTAGAAGCAAAAAGCTTGAAGTTTGGAAAGAAGTAAAACTGCCTTTGTTCACAGATGATAATATGATTGTCAGCTTAGAAAATCCTAAGGGACCTACCAGAAAACAACTAGAAATGATAATGAATTTTAATAAGTCATTGTAGGGTGCAAGCTCAGTTATTTAAAAAATCAATTGTGTATCTTCTACCTGCTAGCAGCAAACATTTAGAAATTGAAACTTCAAAATTTCATTTACTAAAGCATTAAAAAAAAAAAAGAACCTAACATCATTCTAATGGTGATACCTCGGGTGTTTCTCACTGAGATGGGGAACTCGGTGATGCTCACTGTCACCATTTGTGTTCTGCATTGTACCAGATTCCAAAGCCAGTGCAATAAGGCAGAAGTAGAAGCAAAAAGCTTGAAGTTTGGAAAGAAGTAAAACTGCCTTTGTTCACAGATGATAATATGATTGTCAGCTTAGAAAATCCTAAGGGACCTACCAGAAAACAACTAGAAATGATAATGAATTTTAATAAGTCATTGTAGGGTGCAAGCTCAGTTATTTAAAAAATCAATTGTGTATCTTCTACCTGCTAGCAGCAAACATTTAGAAATTGAAACTTCAAAATTTCATTTACTAAAGCATTAAAAAAAAAAAAGAAGAACAAATTTAGCCAAAGGCATGTAAGAACTCTATCCTAAGAACTGGAAACATTGCTGAGAAAAATTAAAATTTTAAAAAGTGGAGACATTTCATCATGTGTATTGGAAGATTCAGTATTGTAAATATCAGTTTTCTCCAAACAACACAATCTAATCAACATCCTGGTAGAATTTTCTGTAGAAATTGATGGGCTAGTTCTAAAATTACAAGGAAACGCACAAGTTCTAGATTAGCCAAAACAATTTTGAAAAAGGACAAATCTTACAGATGTTTACTACCTGATGTCAAGGATTTTTATAAGCCATAGTAATTAAGATAGTGTGATATTTGTGTGAGGATAGACAGACAGGTCAGTGGAGCACTTTAATTAGAATCCAGAATAGATCCACATATATATTGTCAATTATTTTCATCAAAAGTACTAATATATTTTGATGAGGAAAGGGGAAAAGTCTTAAATGATTCTGGATTAACTTGATATTCATATAGAAGAAAATTAATTTTGATCCCAAGTCAGCTCATAAAGATTAATTTGAAATAAATTATGAACATAAATAATGAACACTAAAAATATAGTAGAAAAATATGAGTCTAGATGGAAGTGTCTTAGGAAGAACACAACAGGATGTTAGACTNATGATTCTGGATTAACTTGATATTCATATAGAAGAAAATTAATTTTGATCCCAAGTCAGCTCATAAAGATTAATTTGAAATAAATTATGAACATAAATAATGAACACTAAAAATATAGTAGAAAAATATGAGTCTAGATGGAAGTGTCTTAGGAAGAACACAACAGGATGTTAGACTTCATCAAAATTAAAAATGTCTCTTCAAGAGATGCTGTCAAGTAAATGAAAAGGCAACCTACCTGCTGAAAGAAACTCTTGAGACAAAGGTGCTTATATATATCCAGACTATATTAAAAACCTGTCACTTCAATAAAAATACAATTTTTAAGTGGACAAAGACTCACTTCATTAAAGAAGCTCTATTGATGGCATATAAACACGGGGAGATGCTCACTAATCTTTGGGGAAATACAGATTCAAACTAAATGAATTATCACTATTAAACATGCCTCAGGCTTATGCCCTAGCGGTTCCACTAGTAGGTGTTTACTCATGTGGAAATGAAATATATATGTTCACAGAAGAACTTTTCCGTAAATGCTCATCACAGTTTTATTCATCAAAATAAAAAATGAGAATGGGTAAATAAATTGCTGTATATTTACATAATGAAATACCACTCAGCAATACGAAAGAACCACTGGTAGCCAGCAGCCATCACAGTGTGGATGAATCTCATAAACATTCTACTGGCGAGAAAAGAAAACAGAAAAGAGCGGATGAGTGTAGTCTCTCTGCTGTGTTGAGAAATCTAACCTGTGGTGAGGTCACTGAGGTGGTTAACAGGTATATACTGCTGTCAAAATGCATGTAACTCTGTACTTAAAATATGCACGCTTTATTGTGTGTAAATTATAGATCATAGTTGATATGAGAAATAAAGTACAGGTTATTATGCCCAAAATAGTTTTCATCCCATATATAATAAACTAGAGTTATTTGAAAATTTTACATATCTAGAAGATTTTATTTTCAAAGCCTGGATAGATGAATAACAGGAGGTTAGTATACTTTTAATATTAAATAGTTAAGGTAGCATAAATTGAAAGAAGAAGAAGAACCAGAAATGTATGTTTAAAACTTATTTGTAATATATGTGATTTGGGATATCTGTGTAGTAAAAGTGATTGTTTTTGTATAGCTGATGTTTTTCTTGAAGAATAGTTACTTTTGAATGTTTTTAAGTTCAGTAAACATGAATAAGCTAAGAACCGAAGAATTCTGCATGTTACATTGCCACACAATTTAGTTAGACTTGCTTTACTGTGATCGTTATTTGATGTACACATAGCCATTTGACATAATGATGCGTGTGCGTAGCTGGGCATTAGCAGATTTCAGTCCTGGAGTTACTCTCTTCATGAATCTTTGCTCTGACCTGATACCATGCTCGTTCCCCAGGTTATGTTGTGTGGCATGCAGGAGGTCGACCTGGCAGATTGGCAGAGAAACACTGTGTATCGCCATTATACCAGAAACAGCAAGCAAATCATTTGGTTTTGGCAGGTATTTGCTTTTATCTTCTTGACACTAANATGCTCGTTCCCCAGGTTATGTTGTGTGGCATGCAGGAGGTCGACCTGGCAGATTGGCAGAGAAACACTGTGTATCGCCATTATACCAGAAACAGCAAGCAAATCATTTGGTTTTGGCAGGTATTTGCTTTTATCTTCTTGACACTAAATACTGAAAGAAAATGTTTTCTGATGAAGTGGTAATTTGAAAACAGTTAATTTTTAGGGTTGAGACTGCTTTTGGACATGGTATTCAGTCTTTGAATTTTAAATTAGAAGTGGATAGTGCAATACTTGTTAAAGGATTTTCCGTTTCTTATTTCCTAAATGAAAGAACAAATGACCATCTTTAAATAGTAGTTTAACGGTAATGGTTTTAGGTATAACTTTTTTTTCTAGTAGTATGAAAGTATTCTATAAATTCTACTTAATTTTGGAAGTAAAAGAGGAATATGTTTTTAATGAGAAATTCAATGAAAATACTTTATTCCTCTAAAGGTGATAATATGCCAGCAAGTTAGAACAATCTAGAGGATAATGTTTAAGAATGACTTTTCTTTCCTTTCCTTTCTCTCTCCCCCTCTCCCTCCTTTTCTCTTTGTCCATTGGGGAACTGAGTAAATAAATTGTAATATATCCGTTCTGTAATTCCATACCTTTTTGTCATTCTTTTTCTTAATGCAAATTAACAAAAATATTGGAGAATAATGTTTTTCAGTACAGTATTAAGGTTAAAATGAAGATGTTTTTCAATACAGTATTAAGGTTAAAATGAAGTTGTATCTATTTCTTGCCTTAAAGGAAAATATCTGTTCTATCTAGACGAAGTGTCTGCTAGTCTATGAACATAGCCTCTGAGAAGGTGGCGGGTGGCTGGGCAGAGAGCCACCCTGAGGCAGAGGTGTGCACGTGGGCTCCCCGCTGCGCCCTCCTGCTGCCTGAGGTCCACACCACCTGCACATGTTAACTATTGCAAAAAGTAAAGGAAAAGTAGGAGTAACTCTGTTTTCAAGCCTAAGACATCAGAATTGCATCCATACAGAGTATGTGCAAGTATCTCTAATCTTCCCTTTCGGCCCTTTACCAGCTTCCCTGTTCCTTTTGTTCCCTGACACTCCCTTTGGGCGTTTCTTTCTATATACCTGAGGAGCTTAAGTGCTCAGACAAGACTAAACAACTTTACTCACTCACTCACTCATTCAAATGGGGTTTGTTCTGGGGAAAGTGGTGAGATTTATGCCAGCCCTGTTCACCTCCATTTCTATGTCTTGATGAAACATGTTGTCTCAGCACAATTCTGTGCAGAAACATTATTTTTCGTATTTAGCACAACATTTTGTCTTCAGTCTCTTGTTTTTAAGATACATTTCTACTCTCACACTGTCCCCTAAGTTCCTTGCCTTCTGTTGTAAGACACTCAGAGCAATTCAGATCAGTATTTCACATTACCTGTCTGTGTCCACTTTGAAAAGAAATAGTCCATGAAGAGATATATGTTTAGAAGAATGCATACTTTGGGTTCAGGTATGAAGAACACAGGTGGGAAAGTGGTGTTTAGTGAAAGAAAATACCAGAAGCTGCTGAGAGTGGCAGTTGAGAAGGATTTGCTCACTGTCAATAGCTTGCAGGGCAGTCAGCTCAGGTCAGGATAACAGAGCTTTAGAGCCCAGTCAGACCTGAGTTCACATGTTAGGTCCACCACTTAGTAGCAGGTTGAGAAGGACAAGTCTTCACCTCTCCAGGCCTCCGTTTTCTTTTTTTCTGGGTATGTGTTTATTTTTGACTGTGCTGGGTCTCTGTTGCTGCCCACGGGCTTTTCTCGAGTTGCGGCGAGCAGGGGCCCCGCTCTGGCTGTGGTGCACAGGCTTCCCATCGCGATGTCCTCCCTGTTGCGGAGCACAGGCTCCGGGGCGCGAGGGCTTCTGCAGTCGTGGCCTGTGGGCTCAGAGGTGCGGCTCCTGGTCTCTAGAGTACAGGCTCGATAGCCGTGGCCCCCGGGCTTAGCTGCTCCGTGGCGTGTGGGATCTTCCAGATCAGGGATAGGACCCGTGTCTCCTGCATCAGCAGACGGGCTCTTTGCCTCCGTCTTCTTACATGTATCATGGGGATGCTAATGATAGTGCCTGTCTCATAATGTTGTCGTTAGGGCCAAATACACAAAAAGCATATGGCGCATCCTCTGTTTTCATTTTCCTCCTAAGAATAGGAAATTGGGCTTTGAAATCAGTACAGGAGTTGTAAGTTAATTTGAAATGAGAAATAGAATTTTAGCACAAATAATTTTCACCAGCTCATAAAGTAAACTTGATTGTGTTTCGCAGCTTGTGAAGGAGACAGACAATGAAGTGAGGATGCGGCTGCTGCAGTTCGTCACTGGGACCTGCCGTTTGCCTCTGGGAGGGTTTGCCGAGCTCATGGGTAAATGCAGTGTTCTCTGGAGATAGTTTTGTGATAATGCATTTAGACACACAGCAGACTCAGGATTAAGGATGATTCTTCTGTGTTTTATGCAGGGCATCTACTGAAAGACAAATTAATGCTTAATATCAAGTACATTTGTAAGATAGGTATGAAAGTCTGCTCTCAGAGGCTTTGTGAAGGGAGTACAGTTCTGTAGACACTGATCTTTCCACTTTGTGATTCCTATTGCTGGATCTCTGCAGCATTAAGAAGCTTCTCTGGGCAGAAGCCACTTACATTGTAGTTTATTCTGTATCATTCATGTTGATTCTGTGATGTGTTCCAGTTTGACTAGTTGTCAAAACTAAAAAGTTTAAAGGACCAAATGAATTTTGTCATATTTTCCTGATTTAGGAAGTAATGGGCCTCAAAAATTTTGCATTGAAAAAGTTGGCAAAGACACCTGGTTACCAAGAAGCCACACATGGTAAGTACAGTGACTGAGTATAATTGTTGATTCATTAAAGTAGTCAGAATTTCAGTTTTTACTGATTAATATAGCACTCTATAACTAAACACTTTAGAGTGACTGGTTAATATAAATACTCGAGAAATGTATCAATTGATTCAAAAAATATTAAAGTACCACTAGGTGTAAAGTAAGATTGAAATGTTCCCTGCCTTTTATGAAGTTTGTGCTCCATTGGGGATGGGCACAAAAGACAAACAGATCATCACCTCTTTACACATGCCAGGAGTCCTTTAAACCAGGAGACCACCTGGAGAGGAATCCCCACCAGATTGGGTGGTCAGGGAAGCTTCTTGGAAACAGTGATGTCTAAGTTGAGTTTGATGAATAGCATACTGTGGAAGAAGTGGGGAGTGTACACTTTGTACAGTCATTTTTTACGGAAATGAAAGATGACTTGGTATGAATGGAACTTAATGATTCTGAGGAGGAAGATAAAAAAATTTGGAAATGTGGGCAGGGGCTACATTATGTAGAGGTTAACAGGCTATGATGAGCAATTAGATTCTAAATACAATTAGAAGCCATTGAGGAGTCTTACGTAGGAAGAGATCTAACTGGGTGAGTGAGAGCAGGGAGTTCAGAGCTGTTAGTCATCCAGACAGAAGATGGTGATGGCGCGAAGGTATGCGTTGCTTTCAGGAGGTCAAAGCCAGTTTTCACCCTGCCCTTTTTTGCCTTATTGTTGTTCTGACGTCTGCACTTGTGGCGCCAAAGCAATGATGGGCCCACAGCTGTTGCCTTAGCACAGATCAAGGCAGCGATGCCACGCTG
>SJYX01014571.1:8091-25270 GCA_006410675.1 Oreotragus oreotragus
TAGACCTCTAAGCTTGTGGTAACTTGTTACAACAGGAATTAAAAACTAGTTAGAAGGGAATTCGCTGGCAGTCCAGTGGTTTAGGACTCTGTACTTTTCACTGCTGAGGGCACAAGTTCAATCTCTGGCCCCGGAACTAAGATCCTACCTGCTCTGTGGCATGATCAAAAAAATTTTTTTTAATGTAAATTTTTAAAAAAAAAGAAGTTAGTAGAAGCAGTGAGGCATGAGTCACAAAATCTCTTTGAGATCTTCTGTGTCAAATAAAGAGGTTACATTAGGGCCTTCAAGGCTCTGAAAACAGGAAACATCCTGAACTCTTTAGCCCTTTGAGTCGGCAGGTCCAAGGGTGTACCAAAAGGGCCACATGAGTTGCAACACAGAAGGCCAGGGAGTAGGCGGGGCTTCGAATACCCTGCAGAGAATGGCTGGTGACTGCATCATGGGTGCAGCGCAACGCTCATGCTGTGCATCTTTACTGTGCTTACCAAGCACCAGGCCCTGGGCACGGTCTTCCCGTATGTTCCCAACAACCTGGTAAAAGAAAGAAAGTGAAGTCGCTCAGTTATATCCAACTCTTTATGACCCTATGGACTGTCGCCCACCAAGCTCCTCTATCCATGGGGATTCTCCAGGCAAGAATACCGGAGTGGGTTGCCATTTCCTTCTCCAGGGGATCTTCCTGACCCAGGGATCAAACCTGGGTCCCCCACATTGCAGGCAGACTCTTTATCCTCTGAGGCACCAGGGGAGCCCCACAATCTGGTGAGTTTGGTATAAAAATGATGCCCGCTTTACCTGCATGAAAACTGATTCTCATCCTCATTGGTAGTCTTTGGTCCCAGGCCACACACCTGCCAGGTGGCTGAGGTGTGACCTGAACACCCACACCTGCATATGGGGCCCTCCATGGTTCTGCTTGGCCAATGGCTGTTACATTCACCAAATATATCACTTATTGAGTCCCCACTATGTGGCAGGCACTATTGCAGGTAACAAGGCTATAGCAACAACCAAAAGAAGATAAAGCCAAGCTCCCAGTGACCTTACAATCAGCAGCAATTCACATACTCAACAAACACTCATCAATCTCTCTTGATATGCCAGGCATCATGAAGAGGAGTTTATTGAATTCTGGAAAGCTAGTGCCGCATCACCAACACAGACCAGGATGCATCTTCAAATCATCTCACCCAAAAGCATCGTCTGATCCGTGGAGTCCTGTCCACAAAGACTGAATTGTTCACCATAGGCAGGAGCTCTGTTCTCACTAAACAAAGAATGGGAAACTGAACAACTGCTCAATTCCATCACAGCCTTAAAGGCTTTCCTAGCTACTCAGAAATGAAAAAGAAAATAGTGTCAGAAAGAAAGAGATTTTATGTATATTAGGTACATTGAGTTTGAGTGAGTGAGTGAAGTCGCTCAGTCGTGTCCGACTCTTTGTGACCCCATGGACTGTAGCCTACCAGGCTCCTCCATCCATGGGATTTTCCAGGCAATAGTACTGGAGTGGGTTGCCATTTCTTTCTCCAGGGGATCTTCCCGACCCAGGGATTGAACCCGGGTCTCCCGCATTGGAGGCAGACGCTTTACCCTCTGAGCCAATGTTCAAGTTATAATAGAGATGCTATAGCTAGAATATCTTCAGTTTCTAACTGGAAAGGATATCATTTAGTAGAAGAAAAGCTATGTATCTCATGTCAAGTGTTAGAAAGGTAGAATTCACTAACTTTGCTCTTATGCAGATTTAAGAGTGATGACAGAGATTTTGGGCTTCTCAGGTTCCTGCCTTTCATCATCGTTTGCTCATTAAAAAAGCCTTTAAGCTTACAATGTCACAATACGGTAATATTTATTTATGCCATCTTTTATTCCAAAAATAATTTGTGTCAGAAAAATGTCATAACTTTAAAGATTTAGTAAGTAAATCCACTAAAGGCACAATTTCAGCAGATTATCTGAAAAGGCTTACTCTTTTTTTTTTCCAAAAGCATCACAAGTCTTCACAAGAGATTATCTTTGAAAAACGTCTTTAAAATTTTTTCTCCTCATTCTAAACAGCCATGAATCACATCAGAATACCACAATGAAACTTTGTTTTCACTAGACTTTAAGCGTTTTTTAAGTCTATTTTGATAAGCTAGTCTTAGAAGAGGGATGTTGACTCTGGCAAAAGGAACAACACATTCCTACTCAATAAATTACTAAAAATCAAGTGGGCACATATATTGAAAGCTAGGAATCAGGAACTATCACAGCTCTGATTATTTTTTCCCCAAATGGTGATACCCTAAATCAAGTTCAGTAGAGAATATAAGCTTAAGAATTTTAAATAAGAAAAAATATCCTGGTTATACAGGGGCTTTTTCCCTACCAGCAAATTTTAAGTTTCCCTCAAAAATAAATACTTGAAATTATTCTCTGAGGTTATACCTCATGTTTTCAGTGATATGGACTCTCTCCTTAAGCAACAGAGTTGTTGTTATTGCGGTTCAGTAACTCAGCCAACTCTTTGCGACCCCATGGCCTGCAGCATACCAGGCTTCCCTGTCCTTCACCATCTCCCTGAGTTTGCTCAAACTCATGCCCATTGAGTCAGTGATGCCATCCAACCATCTCATCCTCTGTCATCCCCTTCTTCCCCTGCCTTCAATCTTTCCCAGCATCAGGGTGTTTTCCAATGAGTCAGCTCTTCGATCAGGTGGTCAAAGTATAGGAGCTTCAGCTTCAGCATCTGTCCTTCCAATGAATATTCAGGNGCCATCCAACCATCTCATCCTCTGTCATCCCCTTCTTCCCCTGCCTTCAATCTTTCCCAGCATCAGGGTGTTTTCCAATGAGTCAGCTCTTCGATCAGGTGGTCAAAGTATAGGAGCTTCAGCTTCAGCATCTGTCCTTCCAATGAATATTCAGGGCATTATCTTTCAAAGGGATTATTCCACCTATGAAAAGAAAAAAAAACTTTTTGTTAATTACCTCTCCCTTTGGAAGTTAACCTACAAAGTAGGTTTTACAAATAAATGCACGCTACACACACACACCCCCCCCACCCCCCACCCCCCGACACACAGGCTACGTCACAATTGCTCTACATAGCCCAAAAGTCAAGCAAGAGGGAAAAAATAGCAGCTGACTTCAGATTTGCTTTTGGAAGAAAGTGCCATATGTTAGTTACAAAGACCCGAACTGCCAACAAAATTAAGAAAGTAAAGGTATTAACTTTGGTTGAGTGTCCGCATTGCAAATCGTCTCCAGGTTGCTGGGTGGTGGGGGCTGAGGGGTTCCAGGCAGCTAAGACCTCAGGAGAAGTGCAAGGCTGGAGAGGAGACCCCAGGGAGGGGCCACTCCCTTACCATAGAAAATATAGGCTCTGCTTAAAGTCCTAAGATATTATATTTAGAAAAAATGATCAGATTTGGTTTTTTTGCAGCATTCACTACCAAGATGTTTGGTTTGAAAAGATAATTACAGAAGGAAACATTGCTTACCTCATCTTCTTTGGGAAGAAAGAATATTACATTATAAGATAAAGAAAAGAAAGACATTTTTAGTGCTGGGACTCTGAAGTTCAACTGTAGTAACTCTGGAAGAAGGGAAAGATTAAAAAAAAATAGAAGCTTCCTCAGCAGTGACAAACTCTGCACGGGACGGAAGGAAAAGGAGGCGTTGTCCACTGTTTAATGAAGATTTCTTAGCAACCGCAGCCATCTCAAGCCTTGGCAGTACCTGGCTCATCTGAAATGTTTGTCTATAAATTTTTGTAGACTGCTGACCTAAGTGTTATTAAAAGTTCCTGTACCCATTAGGTCTGGAAAGCCAAAGAGAAGGTAAATTTTATTGCTAGTTGAATTTTAAGGTTGGTATGATTGATCTGAAGTCCCCACATTGAATGTGTACATGGTAAGCAACTCTACATAGAGATTACTTTTAAATATATATCTGTAATTAATGTATAAGTGTATTGAAGACTTTGGGTGGGTAAAAGGATGTTTGGATTTTTAAAATATCATTTTGCCAAAGTCTTTCTACTCCCAGTTTAGTTTAGTAACAACTCTCTGGACCTGAACACTTCTAGTGGGGATTTTATTACAAGTAAGTATGCCTTGTAGGAAGAATAAGAACCCTTGTTGTGGGAAGAGTCCATCATGCCATGGTTAGCCCTCCGCATCCGCAGGTTCAACGAATAGGGGATGGAAAACTCTACAAGACTCACAGTTGATTGAATCCACGAAGGAGGAATGGGAGACTACCGTCTCTGGTATCTGCAGGGGATCCTGGAACTGATCCCCTACAGGTATCGAGGGATGACTGCATTTAATTTAAAAAGTCATCACAATTGCCATTTGTAGGAACTTGCTATATGTAGAGTCCAAGAGGCATCTACACTGACAGATCTTCTCACTGTCTTTGCTCTTTGAGGAATGAAAGGCAAAAGGAAGAACACACTCCTGCTTAATAAAGTACCGAAAATCTAGTGGGCACAGTTAATGAGAGCCAGGGATAAGGGAATATCACAGGTGTGACTCCTTTTCCCCTAAATAGTGAGATCCAAACCATCCCAGGACCTAGTCTGGGGTGCCTGAGAGATAAAGGAAAACCCAGAAATCTACCACAATGTGGTTCAATATTTTTGTCTGTTTTTAGTATGAAAGTAATGCTGACCTCATAGGAGCTGGCAAATACCCCCTAACTTTCAATTTTTTGGGAAGAATTGTTTATAATTGCTATTATTTATTTCTTTAATGCTTAGCAGAATTTGCCAGTAGAGACACCTGGGCCTGGAGTTTCCTTGTCAGCTGCATGAGTAAATCCAGTGGAATTCAGTTTCTCATTTTTTTCTGGATCAAGTTTTGTCAGTTTGTCTCTTCCAAGGAATTGACTGTTTCATCCACATTATTTTTTGTTATAAAGCTGTTCATAAGTTTCCCTTATTGTTCTTTCATTATTGTGATATCACCTGTCTCATTTCTGATATTTCTCATCTGTGCATGCACTTTTTTCCTTATCAGTCTGAATAGATGATTGTCAGTTTCATTTTCATTAAATTCAAAAGACTTTCTATTCCGCCACCCCTTTCTTTCCGTGGACTATTCGGTATGCCACTTAGTTTCCAAATATTTGGGGATTTTCCTGATGTTTTTCTGCTATTGACCTTTAAATTATTTTCATTGTGGGAAAAGGACATACTTTGTATGACTTGGATCCTTTGCGGGGATTTGTTTCATGGCCCAGAAAACGGTCAGCCTTGGTACATGTCCACGTGGAGCTCTGCACACTCTGCCCGATGCCCAGTGAGTTATGAGGTGTCCTTGCTGGCCTCTGGGAGCAGGAAGCGTCCCCACCTGCCTGCAACTCCAGCTTCATTTCCTCTTTTCCTCTCGGGTGGGTCTTTCCCCAGCGCCTAGTATTTTCCTTACTTCACTCAGTGACTCACAGTCAGATGAAGACTGAGGGCAGAGATCTCCGTGGCTCAGGCTCAGGGAGCCCTCTCTATGCTGTCAGACTGCTCAGCCCTCCCAGACTCACAATCTCCATTCTTCTCCAGGCAAGGCTCCCCCTCTCCCTGGCCCCCTCACCTAGGACACCCTCCTCACTGACAGAGTGGGTGCGTTCTCATATCTGCTTCCATAGTCAAAGTGCTGTGACATGCCATTTAGGAGAAAAATCACCCAGCCTCACAGAGATGCACGATGGATATGGAAAACACAAGATTATTTTAGAGTTTTCTCAGATTATTATAGGTATTTTTCATGGACAGTACACCCAAATCTGACAAATGGCAATTTCTCATAGTATAATTGCAGCAAAGAATCAGTAATCATATTGATGAAAAGAAACCCACCTACACTGTTGGTGGCAATGTGAATTGGAGCAGCCACTGTGGAGAACAGTATGGAGAGTCCTCAGAAAATTAAAAATAGAATTACTATATGATCCACCAATCCCACTCCTGGGTGTATATCTGGAGAAAACTATAATTCAGAAAGATACATGCACCCCAATGTTCCTAGCAGCACTGTTTCCAAAAGCCAGGACATGGAAACAACGATATCCATTGACAGAGGAATGGGTAAAGATGATGTGGTATATGTACACAATGGAATATTACTCAGGCATAAAAAAGAATAAAATAATGACATTTACAGCAGCATAAATGGACCTAGAGGTTATCACACTAAAGTGAAGTAAGTCAGACAGAGAAGGCAAATATCATGATATCACTTATATAAGGAATCTAAAAAAAATGATACAAGTGAACTTATTTACAAAACAGAAATAGCCTCACAGACAGAGAAAACAAATAATATGGTTACCAAAGAAGAAAGTTAGGGAAGGAATAAACTGGGAGTTTAGAATTAACAGATACATACTAATACATATAAAATAAGTAACCAACATGATCCTACTGTATAGCGCAAGGAACTGGACTCAATATCTTATAATACTCTATAAGGGAAACAAATCTGAAAAGAATATATTACATGGTATCTATTATATATATTAAACATATATAATTGAATCACTGTCCTGTACACCCGACACTAACACAACATTGTGAATCAACTATACTTGAATTTTAAAAAATCATTGTCTGTGTTTCAGTTGGAATGGATCATTTTCCATACAAGATTTTGTTATATCATGCGTTCATCAGCTGGCAAACACTGATTCACAGAGTTATGCTGACTTTAGAAATGTTGATACATTTCATTACACAATGTAAAAAATTGACAATTGTTATTTTCATTGCAAATCTCACCTTTCTTTAAAACTGTCAAGTGTTCAGGTTTACAAGCCATGGAATGGACAGAGAAGCCTAGCAGGCTACTGTCTATGGGGTCAAAAAGATGACACAAATGAGCGTGCGCACATGCACACACACACACACACACACACACACACACACACACATACACACACACGACCACAAGAGCACACATGCATAAGCTAGTTCTAAGTTTTCAAGATTTCTGATTTTTAATTCAAAACTTTGAGGTTTATCATTGGCGACAAATACTGCTGGTTGTTTTATTTAAGGTAAAAGGTTTAAATCTTTTGAGGACATTTTTGGCCAAAACCCAGGTCTGGGAAACTGAGGTTTGTCAGGAATGTCTCAGAAACAGTCACACTGATTGCATTCGAAGGAACAGAGTGAGAGCATTGTGCAGGGCTCCCATGCTTCCCACTCAAGCAGAGAACTTCCCACCTCTCATCCAACACCCAAAAAGTATGCTCAGGGACACAATGTCACAGAGTTAGTAATGTATGCAGTTTCACCCACCATGCTCTCAGGTGGGACATTCCTTTTAACTGTGAGCCTGTGGCCATGATGAGCACAGGAGTGACTTCTGGTTTTGTCACAAGTCCTGCCCAGCAGCTAACATTTCTTTTTTTCTTTTAAATACCAAAGTCAACATAGCTAAAAAGGGCAAATAGCATTTTAGTTTTATTAAGATAATAGTTTTGCCCTCATGAATTTTTTGAAAAATTCAAAGAAGCTCCAAAAGTCTACCCTTGGAAATCCAACTCTGAGAGTCTCTGGTTTAGGGAACTTGCCTAGGGTCATACTCTGTGCCAGTTCATGGAATAGGTTTCCTGGGTGGAGCTGACCCCCAGCGCTTTCCCTGACTCCACCCGAGACATCTCCTCAATCTGTGTCTGCTGTTGGGAAGAGTTGAGAATGTGCTGAAGTGAAGGAGATAAATTCGATGTTTCGCTGCATCCAAGTCTTACCTCCAACACATTTTTCTTGTTAGACTGATGTCATCCTGCCTTCCTCTAGGTCAGAGTTACAAGAGCTAAAAGCGCTGCAGTTCTCTGAGTTAGAGACTCAGTGCCAAAAGCCAGCTAAGCTATCTCAGGCTAAGTTTTCTTTCTTTTCATCCTGAGGCAATAGAAACCAACAACAACAAAAAAAAGAGGGGTCTAAACAAAAGACATCTAGACCAGGAGGCTTGATGCTGCTGCTGAATTTTAATGTTCAGACACATCATCTAGCCAGAAGTTTCACTTCCAGCTGCTGACAACAGACAGCCCTCTAGCTCTTTTGTATTATGTCACTCGTTGTCTGGTTGGGGTGAAAAGAAAGGGATAGCTTTTCAGGAGGAAAGTATGCATTTACTTTGAAATTATTCTGTTATACTTATTGAAGTCCTAGTTAAATTAAGAAAACACACATGTGTGCTCAGCTGTGTCTGACTCTTTTCGAGCCTGGTCTGTAGCCCACCAGGCTCCTTTGTCCACGGGATTTCTCAGGTAAGAATACTGGAACAGGTTGCCATTCCCTTCTCCAGGGGATCTCCCCAACCCAGGGATCAAACCTGCATCTCCTATATTGGCAGGTGGATTCTTTACCACTGAACCATCAGGGAAGCCCATCATTTTCCTAAATTTATGTAATAGACCTGCCTATGGAAGTGAAAATAAAATTTACTGCTGGAGAAGAGACCTGAATGTGTCCAAATAAAGTTTCTCCAGCTGATTGAAAACATTTTTTTTTCTATTTCTGGTAAGAATTCAGATTAAAAATCCTCATATTCAGCTTCATTCATGGCTCACACCCATGCCCCTGTTACTATGGCAACTGAGATCCCAGGTCTCATGGGATCAGTGTCACCTCTTTCTTCCCAGGTGGTTCTGGCTTCTTGGAGTCAGTTCTGCTCCAATCCCATTCCTGAAGTCAGTTCAGACAAGCCCCGCCGTCTGTATTCCACAGCTAATAAATCCAACAGACTTCATGGAAATACCATCTACAAAGCGTCTCATCTCTAAAGCTGGGCTGCACATAGTATTTTTGGATTTGCAATTAATTATCTCCAGCCAGAACACTCCAACCTAAAGTATCAAATAAACGTCCCCCATGCCCTGGGGTCGCAGAGTTCACTGAGCTCGTGTGACCTTGAACTGCACAGAATCCCTTAGCGACATGAAAGGACGTTCCATCCAGCACTGCTAGCTTCACGGGAAAATGAGTCCCAGAGGCTGTGAGTTCTGAGCCTAGGGTCACACTCCCGACTAGCTCTTGGTCCAGGACTTGCTCTCAGGTTTTGTACTGTACATTTTATACGGTATGTTTTTCTTAAATGTTGTTCTACTTTTTTAATGAGGAATTCTAGAAGCCACAAACTAGCTCAGGTGTACACAGCGTGTGTGTGTGTATGTGTGTGTGTGTGTGTGTGTGTGTGCAGGTGAGGGAAGACAGGAAGTGTAAAGAAGCAGCATGTAAATTAAGGAAAATCCTCAAGTGCACCAGTTCCATCAACCCCGTCTTATTAATTGTGGAATACAGTGATGCTGCCAGGCTGCTGGGCCAGAGACGGTGTCACCTAGGGAAAACATGGGCCTGTGATTGTGCTCAGGATGAGCAGCCGTGAGTGATGGCTTCTGTCCATCTCCATGTGGATGCTTGAGATCCTGATGAGAAGCTGGGTCTCAGTCCCTGAAAGGGGCTTGGGGGCTGAAGTCTGGTGTTCCCTGGTACCTTATGATTGTGGACAGGACATTCATTACTCATTCTTGACTCTACTAACTAAAAGTTGGGCAGCATTTCAATACTCTCCTCCTGCAATTCTGCAGCCAGCGCTCAGTGATTGAGGGGCTGTGCTTTACAGATTCCACTCTCCTCTCTTATCCTCCCATCCAAACCCCCTCACCTCTGCCTTTGTCAAAGGCACTGATGGTGTCTTCTCCACAAGAGGCTGGCTGGGAGTGAGAGGAAGAGGCAAAACTCAAAGGTTACTTTGTCTTCTTGTTCTTAAATTTTTTTAAGTTTAAAAAATATATATAATTTATTTTTAATTGTACGATAATTGCTTTACAATGTTGTGTTGCTTTCTGCCATACAACAATGAAAATCAGCCAGAGGTATAGATATGTCCCTTCCCTCTAAAAGTATGGACACATTCATGAATTTTCGAGTCATCCTTGCTCAGGAGCCATGCTAATCTTCTCTGTATTGATCCAGTTTTAGTATAAGTGCTGCCAAAATGAACTCTACTTTGTCTTCTTATCCCTGTGAGCTGAGAACGGAGGGACCATGAGCTCGAGGTCACCAAAATACACACGGTGACCATGAGGCAACTGTCAAGACCCGCCATCGAGGGGGTGGCTCTTGGAAGAACCCACTCCCCACCCTCTGCTCTTGGTGCTTGTGGAGGTCACTGTGAGCCCCACGGATGACCTGGATATCACACACATGCACACACGCACATGTGCACATACTCTTCACACTACTGACTGCGGTCACACACGTGCTGATGTGGCTGTGTTCCCAAGCCTCTTCGACCTCTGCTCCCTCCTCACCAGCCCCTGCCGTTGCCTCGTCATCCTTCAGTGTTCCTGGCAGAGGCCTCCTCGTCTGCTTAGCCTTCTCTGCTGCCTCCAAGGCTGGATTGGGCACCTCTCCTAAGGGCACCCAGACTCCTGCTGTGACAGTATCCACCCAGCTGGCTGTACTGGAATCGGATGTTCCTGCATCTTCACTACGTTGTCTTTACCTCAGGAATCTAGCACATGAGTTGTTTTTGTCGTTGTTCTGTCACTAAGCTGTGTCTGACTGCGTGACCCCATGGACTGCAGCATGCCAGACTTTCCTGTTCTTCACCATCTCCTAGAGTTTGCCCAAGTTATGTCCATTGAATCGGTGATCCTATCCGACCATCTCACTTAAGTTGGTTTCCCGTAACTTAAATAGTGATTGAACAGTGAGTGTGTGAACAGGTTTTGCACAAATACGACCCCTTGGGGCAAGGCCTTCTGTACATCAGAGGTGGGCTACCTGTAATGAGAAGCTCCCAGAAGGGATTCTCTGAGTGGGTCTGGCCAACATCCTGGACAAACAGTGAGCTTCAGTGAACTCAGCACCTCCATGCTCATCACCACCTGGAACCCTGCATACACCCCACACACACACACCTCTTCCTGGGAAACTGTGGTTTTCAGCCAAGCCTCTGCTTTAGGCCACACACCCACATACCACACAACAACTGTTGCTATGAAGTATGGACAGACAGATGGATCTAAATAGCAGATGAACTGGCTTTCCTCTGTTCACACTCTTTAGGAGCCACTGCTTTTGAGTTCAGATCTGTGGTGTTCTGTCTTTTTTAACACTGTTGACACTTTTCTTCACTCTCACATCTCTTACTCTGCTTCCTTGCCAAGAATTTACTGTTTGTTTGGGGCTTTCTCATTGGAGGCCTTCACTGCGAGTTTTTAAATCCTCCTTTCTTGGAAAATGTGCTCATTTTGCAAATTCCTACTTATCAGGTCCAAGAAACTCTGAAGCCAAGAATCATACAGTCTCAGCATTTCTGGGCTCTTTTTTGTGAAGCTATCAGAGCATTCTCCTCCCTTGTATGTTTAACTGTTCCCCTCAACCTTCTGCGGGGGAGTTCCTCCCCTAGCAATTTCAAACTAGGGGGTTTTTTCTCATGTAACAAGATTAGGAATATTCTGTTCTTTGCTCTGTGATCTGTTAGTACAAGTGGCAGTCTGAGCAGAAACAGTACAAACTGCAACAGCCTCAGCCCTGGGCATTGCTCCTCCACCTTCAGGTGGGAGTGCCCACCCACCCCTGGTTGCCAAGGACTTTCTGGGTCTAAAATTGGCTTCCAAGGGACTTCCCTGGTGGTCCAGTGGTTAGGACTTCATCTTCCAATGCAGGAGGTGCAGGTTTGATTCCTGTCAGGGAGCTATATCCCACATGCCTGGAGGGTCAAAAAACCAAAACATTTAAAAAAAAAAAAAAAAAGCATATTGTAGCAAATTCAAAAAAACTTTAAAAAAATGGTCTATATCAAAAAATCTTTTAAAAAATAAATAAAATTGGTTTCAAAATCACATTCTTTTCTTTGCTGAAGGATACACAGCAGCTGGGACTCTGGTTTTTCAACAACACACAAACTCACCTCAAACTTTACAAAGCAAAGCAGCAAACTTCCGGGGACGAACCTGGAGCCTCAGAGACCAGATTAGAGCTAAGCCTCAGGCTTGGGGAGACGAGACCAGCTGATGCCATGTCGTCGCTCCTCTCCCTTCACCCTGTGCCCTGGCATATCCGGGCCTTCCTTCCTCCACGTGGGCCCCTCTGCTGCTCGGCCGGCCTGGCCACCACCTGTCCCTTCCCTTCATATCATGGGATGAGGGCACCCAGAAGAGACTGAAGCTCTAGATCTCTCCTTCCAAAATTCTTGAAAGAGACATTTGTGTTAACCTGAACTGACCTCATTCCCAGGGCTAGACAAACACAAGCTGGCTGGCAGATGGGGTTACCTGATCAATGCTGTAGTTTCCACAACAGTCATGTGAACAGGGGTTGGAGGCAGCAACTTTAAGGGAGGGATTCCTGGGCGAACATTCTTGCTGGTCTCCATTGCAGCTGCTGTTGATGAACCCTGGACAAAATAGTCCACCTCTGTGTCTCCACTATAGGTTATACTGTCAGAGGTGTTTTCTCTTCCTTCCTAGGCCTAGCTTATACCAACCCCCTTTTCCCTAACACACACACACACAAACACACATACACACACACACACACACACACACACACACACACACATACACGATGGACAGAGTCTATTTCCAAATGCAGGCTAAAGAGCTAGTCTCAGGAAATCACTGTCTGAACCATGAGAGAATGAGTCAATGTTATCTTTTTTTTCTTAAACATCTAAGCAAAGGAAGTTCATTGGGAAATGCTAGCCCTTGACCTCTAACCAGTTAAATATTTTGTGTAAAACTTCATTAAATTCTTATCTTACCCAATAAGCTGACTTCATGGTTTCTTTTGTAAAATATGCCTAACAGCCAATAGAGATAACAGTGTTTGTGATTTCTGGAACAGCTGCTTCTTCTCGCTCATATTTCTCCGTTTCTAGAACCACTTCTAGCCAGTCCTTCCTGGGCACAGTTTGCCCGTCAGAGTCAGAGGAAGTGGGCAGCATTTTGTCACCAGGGCAGAACCAGGGCTGAGAAACGCCTTATGTTAAGAGTTGGTTTAGACCATGTCTCTCAGTTCCTCCATCTCCCACCATGAATTTCCAAATGGCATGGATGGATTCGGATTCTGTACAAGAGAGACATTTCAAGAATGAAAGTAATCAGTAGCATCCTTCAAATCAAAGAAAGGAAACAAGAAGTGTTCACTAAACAAATGATTTTTAGCTTTTCGTTCACTTAGAAACTTCATGCTCCTCACTCTGGACAATTGAAATCTCATTCCAGTGATGAAACTGTAACCAAGCAAGACCCTACGGGGCCTTCCCAGAATAGACCGCCACTCCATGCCTTTGCCTTTCTCTTGTCTATAGAAAAATGTTAGCCTCCTGGGCCTCCCATAAGATCCAAAGAATAAATTTAATCAGGGAAGAGAGAAAATGCAGAAAGAAAGGGAAAGAATCAAGCAAGAGAAAATAATACTAGTTTAACCATTAAACAAAGTCCAAGACCTTCACTTCCTCTTCAATGTGTGTGCTCAGTCACTTGGTTGTGTCTGACTCTTTGAGACCCCATGGACTGTACACCAGGCTTCTCTGTCCATGGGATTTCCCAGGCAGTAATACTGGAGTGGAGTGCCATTCCGTCCTCCAGGAGATCTTCCCAATCCAGGGATAGAACCCACATCTGTTGCATCTCCTGCATTGGCCAGCAGCTTCTTTACCACTAACACCACCTGGGAAGCCCCAGTTCCTCTTCAAGGGCTGTAGATAATATTCTGAGCCGTGCCCTTTGACTGTTATTTCCACGAGATGTCTGTTTAGAGGCAGTGCCATGAGTTCTAAGATGAAGCAAACTGATCACAAATCATAGTCAGGATGAAGGGGTGTGGGAGGGGCCTCCTGGCCAAGAGCCACACTTTCATTCTACAGGGGTTGTTGGCTGGTGACCAGGGCCAGCCTGAGTCCATCAACCTCTCCTATAAATACCCGCCATCCAGACAGTAAGGATGTTTGTTAGGAAGTGGGTGTGTGCATCAGTATGAGAGCTAGAGGCACTTCTGGGGAGTCAGAGGAAAAAGTGGTTGATGACATACCTGTGGGTTCTGATGCAGAGATTATGAAGGAACTTTTATTTCTTACAGTCTGTAGAACACATCTTATATGAATCGTAGATTTTTTTCATCCTAATCCTTTACTACACTATAAAAAGACCTTTGGAAATATTGCTTTTCAATAAATTACAGTTTTATTCTAACCCTTAGTTACAATATTAAAAGAAGTTTGGACAGAGGGAGATTTAAGGCTTTGGAAATTGGTAAGGGCTTTCTTAAAACCTGTGCGTGACTTGCCAACAACCACCTGTCACGGTGACTCACCCCAGTGCCGTGGGTGTGGTCAGCACTCAGGAGGGACAGCTCTCAGGGCAGATGTGAGCCAGGGCTTCTCTCCTGCAGAACCGACTGTGTGATGATCCTCAGGCATCATTTCCTGGGCAGAGCCCCAGGGAGCGTAAAGGTGAAGACTAGACAGTGTGTCTCAGCCTCTGCCCCTCCCCATCAGTGCCCCAGCCCCTCCCCAGATGCTGCCTATCCCTGTTCCCCTAGTCACCTCATGCATCTCCCACCCCATGGAGGCCTTTCCTGCCTAAACCACAATAGAACCTTCCTACCCCAGTTACCCTGAGTCTGTCTCCCTCCCCTTGGGCAGAGATGCTCTGTCTCTGGGTATCTAGAGCATGTCCATCTAGCTTCCATCCTTGGGAGACCTGATCAGAGGTCTGGGAGACACCAGGGCTTGAGGGAGAGCTGGCAACCCCCTCTCAAGGCCCTGAATCCCAACTCACACACCTGCCTGAAGCCAACCTGGTCAGGCCTCGCCCCGCCCTCCTTAAAAAAATGTTTTATTTTATACTGGAGTAGAGTTGATTAATTACGTTGTGTTAATTTCAGGTATACAGCAAAATGATTCAGTTATACATATACACACGTCCATTCTTTTTCAGTCTTTCCCCACGTAAGTTATTACAGAATGTTGACTAGAGTTCCCTGTGCTATACAGCAGGTCCTTGTTGGTTATCTATTTTATACATAGCAGCGTGTCTATATGTTAATTCCAAACTCCCAATCTATCCCTCCCTCTCCCCAACCCTTTCCTGCAGATAACCATAACTTTGTTCTCTCTGTGAGTCTGTTCCTGTTCTGTGAATAAGATCACATGTATCGTTTCATTTAGACTCTGCATATGAGTGTTATTGTATCATATTTGTCTCTCGTCCTGCCCTCTCTCCTCCCCTACCTCCTATCCACTCACACTGACATGCTATTTCCAGCCCCCAGTATACCTAAACCAATACACAAATACATATGAGTCCAACTTCCCCTTCCCCTAACACTCAGATCTGAAATAAAAGTAAGTCTAGTTCTCTGCCGTGGTGGAAAGTGCTAGACACTTGAGATGCCACAGAACTCAGAGGGACAAATGAATCTGTCCTGACATGATGCCCATGAGTGTCTGGGAACTGAGGTCTGACAGCAAAGGAGGAACCACTGGGCCTCTCACCACAGTCAGAGGGAAGCCTGATCCTACAGAGAAGAGAGAAAGCCAGAAACAGCAGCAGAGAAAACCCAAGACAGCTCACCTCCATGCAAGAGTCCCTGCCTGGTGCCCGCAAGGAGGCCCCATCTAATGAGAAGTTTCCACAGTGATACCCTCAGTGGAGACCCGTCAAAAAGCCAGTTTTCCCTGCCTCCTCCTCAGGCTGCTCCTGGTTACAGTGTCCCCTGCAGAGCACCACCCCCAAGGCCTAACTGCCACCTCTCCAGACACTGCTCGACTCCTCTCCACATTCCTTTTAATATTTCATGGCTCTCTTGAAAGAGGGAGGAGCAGCGTCTGTCTGTGCATGCTCCTTTTAATCGATTTGTTATGGCAATTACAATTTTTTTACTCCAGAGGATGCTAAGGAGACTGCTACTTCCTGGAAAGGGAGTGTTTTGGAAGAGGGTGAAATGCAACTGTCCAACCCATGGCGCCACTTGTGGGGTCTCCCTGGAGACGCCCCTGCGTCTCTGGAAAGCCAAGGTCCTTCCAGCCAAGGAGCTGATGGCTAAGACCTTGTCTGAGATGAGCTGAGGAATTGTCAGGCTCATTCAGTAGTGACTGAAGAGGAATTTAGACAAGGGAGTATTGGGCCACAGGCTTCTCTCTAGAGAAGGTGCAGAGAAAGACCTGTTTCCGTGAATGTGGACTGTGGCTTCCCTCGGTCCCACAGAATACGTGCTAAGCCATGGACTCCAGCCCCGTCTGCCAACGGCCAGAGAGCTGTTCATCACAACACATCTGATTTTTCTTCAAGTTTTTGCTCCTACATGTGGGAACGACTGTTGCAAGTAACATTGATTAGGGCTTCCCTGGTGGCTAAGTGGTAAAGAATCTGCATGCCAATCCAGGAGTCTCGAGTTCGATCCCTGAGTCAGGAAGATCCCTCAGAGAAGGGAATGGCAACACACTCCAGTATTCTTGACTGGAGAATTCCATGGACAGAGTAAACTGATGGGCTACAGTCCATGGGGTCTCAAAAGAGTCAGACACAACTTAGCAACTACAACAATTGATTAATTTTACATTGTTATACTCCAGAAATTTCATAAATTCAACATGGAAATAATATCTAAAATAGAATTGGATATTCAAATATCTAAAAGTTGACTAAAAAGATATTAGGTAGAATTATACTAAATTAACCTTGTAAGCATTTCATCTTTCCCTCCTTCTCTCCTTCCTTCAGAAGGTGACATGATACAACCTGAGTGTTCACACGGTCACTATTGCTGCTCTGAGGTCAAACCACAGAGACTGTTCCCATCACACTTGTAACCATTGTCAATTTTTAAATGTTCAATGCATAACCTGTGTCAAAGCACATAGTGGTGGCTCTGGACAGTATCTGAAATTATATAACCTACAGTCACCCTGAAGGAATTGGTGCATAAAACAAAATTATGACTTTTCTGTAAGAACAAAAGAGCCCCCACCCCAGCTTTTTTTCCAAAGCATAGCAAAGATTTGATTAACCTGAGGAACATGCTGCTGCTGAGTCACTTCAATCGTGTTCGACTCTGTGCGACCCCATAGACGGCAGCCCACCAGGCTCCCCCGTCCCTGGGATTCTCCAGGCAAGAACACTGGAGTGGGTTGCCATTTCCTTCTTCAACGCATGACAGTGAAAAGTGAAAGTG
>SJYX01014571.1:26273-47367 GCA_006410675.1 Oreotragus oreotragus
GACAGGAAGTGTAAAGAAGCAGCATGTAAATTAAGGAAAATCCTCAAGTGCACCAGTTCCATCAACCCCGTCTTATTAATTGTGGAATACAGTGATGCTGCCAGGCTGCTGGGCCAGAGACGGTGTCACCTAGGGAAAACATGGGCCTGTGATTGTGCTCAGGATGAGCAGCCGTGAGTGATGGCTTCTGTCCATCTCCATGTGGATGCTTGAGATCCTGATGAGAAGCTGGGTCTCAGTCCCTGAAAGGGGCTTGGGGGCTGAAGTCTGGTGTTCCCTGGTACCTTATGATTGTGGACAGGACATTCATTACTCATTCTTGACTCTACTAACTAAAAGTTGGGCAGCATTTCAATACTCTCCTCCTGCAATTCTGCAGCCAGCACTCAGTGATTGAGGGGCTGTGCTTTACAGATTCCACTTTCCTCCTCTCTTATCCTCCCATCCAAACCCCCTCACCTCTGCCTTTGTCAAAGGCACTGATGGTGTCTTCTCCACAAGAGGCTGGCTGGGAGTGAGAGGAAGAGGCAAAACTCAAAGGTTACTTTGTCTTCTTGTTCTTAAATTTTTTTAAGTTTAAAAAATATATATAATTTATTTTTAATTGGAGGATAATTGCTTTACAATGATGTGTTGCTTTCTGCCATACAACAATGAAAATCAGCCAGAGGTATAGATATGTCCCTTCCCTCTAAAAGTATGGACACATTCATGAATTTTCGAGTCATCCTTGCTCAGGAGCCATGCTAATCTTCTCTGTATTGATCCAGTTTTAGTATAAGTGCTGCCAAAATGAACTCTACTTTGTCTTCTTATCCCTGTGAGCTGAGAACGGAGGGACCATGAGCTCGAGGTCACCAAAATACACACGGTGACCATGAGGCAACTGTCAAGACCCGCCATCGAGGGGGTGGCTCTTGGAAGAACCCACTCCCCACCTTCTGCTCTTGGTGCTTGTGGAGGTCACTGTGAGCCCCACGGATGACCTGGATATCACACACATGCACACACGCACATGTGCACATACTCTTCACACTACTGACTGCGGTCACACACGTGCTGATGTGGCTGTGTTCCCAAGCCTCTTCGACCTCTGCTCCCTCCTCACCAGCCCCTGCCGTTGCCTCGTCATCCTTCAGTGTTCCTGGCAGAGGCCTCCTCGTCTGCTTAGCCTTCTCTGCTGCCTCCAAGGCTGAATTGGGCACCTCTCCTATGGGCACCCAGACTCCTGCTGTGACAGTATCTACACACACCCAGCTGGCTGTACTGGAATCGGATGTTCCTGCATCTTCACTACGTTGTCTTTACCTCAAGAATCTAGCACATGAGTTGTTTTTGTCGTTGTTCTGTCACTAAGCTGTGTCTGACTGCGTGACCCCATGGACTGCAGCATGCCAGACTTTCCTGTTCTTCACCATCTCCTAGAGTTTGCCCAAGTTATGTCCATTGAATCGGTGATCCTATCCGACCATCTCACTTAAGTTGGTTTCCCGTAACTTAAATAGTGATTGAACAGTGAGTGTGTGAACAGGTTTTGCACAAATACGACCCCTTGGGGGAAGGCCTTCTGTACATCAGAGGTGGGCTACCTGTAATGAGAAGCTCCCAGAAGGGATTCTCTGAGTGGGTCTGGCCAACATCCTGGACAAACAGTGAGCTTCAGTGAACTCAGCACCTCCATACTCATCACCACCTGGAACCCTGCATACACCCCACACACACACACCTCTTCCTGGGAAACTGTGGTTTTCAGCCAAGCCTCTGCTTTAGGCCACACACCCACATACCACACAACAACTGTTGCTATGAAGTATGGACAGACAGATGGATCTAAATAGCAGATGAACTGGCTTTCCTCTGTTCACACTCTTTAGGAGCCACTGCTTTTGAGTTCAGATCTGTGGTGTTCTGTCTTTTTTAACACTGTTGACACTTTTCTTCACTCTCACATCTCTTACTCTGCTTCCTTGCCAAGAATTTACTGTTTGTTTGGGGCTTTCTCATTGGAGGCCTTCACTGCGAGTTTTTAAATCCTCCTTTCTTGGAAAATGTGCTCATTTTGCAAATTCCTACTTATCAGGTCCAAGAAACTCTGAAGCCAAGAATCATACAGTCTCAGCATTTCTGGGCTCTTTTTTGTGAAGCTATCAGAGTATTCTCCTCCCTTGTATGTTTAACTGTTCCCCTCAACCTTCTGCGGGGGAGTTCCTCCCCTGGCAATTTCAAACTAGGGGGTTTTTTCTCATGTAACAAGATTAGGAATATTCTGTTCTTTGCTCTGTGATCTGTTAGTACAAGTGGCAGTCTGAGCAGAAACAGTACAAACTGCAACAGCCTCAGCCCTGGGCATTGCTCCTCCACCTTCAGGTGGGAGTGCCCACCCACCCCTGGTTGCCAAGGACTTTCTGGGTCTAAAATTGGCTTCCAAGGGACTTCCCTGGTGGTCCAGTGGTTAGGACTTCATCTTCCAATGCAGGAGGTGCAGGTTTGATTCCTGTCAGGGAGCTATATCCCACATGCCTGGAGGGTCAAAAAACCAAAACATTTAAAAAAAAAAAAAAAAAGCATATTGTAGCAAATTCAAAAAAACTTTAAAAAAATGGTCTATATCAAAAAATCTTTTAAAAAATAAATAAAATTGGTTTCAAAATCACATTCTTTTCTTTGCTGAAGGATACACAGCAGCTGGGACTCTGGTTTTTCAACAACACACAAACTCACCTCAAACTTTACAAAGCAAAGCANCTTTAAAAAAATGGTCTATATCAAAAAATCTTTTAAAAAATAAATAAAATTGGTTTCAAAATCACATTCTTTTCTTTGCTGAAGGATACACAGCAGCTGGGACTCTGGTTTTTCAACAACACACAAACTCACCTCAAACTTTACAAAGCAAAGCAGCAAACTTCCGGGGACGAACCTGGAGCCTCAGAGACCAGATTAGAGCTAAGCCTCAGGCTTGGGGAGACGAGACCAGCTGATGCCATGTCGTCGCTCCTCTCCCTTCACCCTGTGCCCTGGCATATCCGGGCCTTCCTTCCTCCACGTGGGCCCCTCTGCTGCTCGGCCGGCCTGGCCACCACCTGTCCCTTCCCTTCATATCATGGGATAAGGGCACCCAGAAGAGACTGAAGCTCTAGATCTCTCCTTCCAAAATTCTTGAAAGAGACATTTGTGTTAACCTGAACTGACCTCATTCCCAGGGCTAGACAAACACAAGCTGGCTGGCAGATGGGGTTACCTGATCAATGCTGTAGTTTCCACAACAGTCATGTGAACAGGGGTTGGAGGCAGCAACTTTAAGGGAGGGATTCCTGGGCGAACATTCTTGCTGGTCTCCATTGCAGCTGCTGTTGATGAACCCTGGACAAAATGGTCCACCTCTGTGTCTCCACTATAGGTTATACTGTCAGAGGTGTTTTCTCTTCCTTCCTAGGCCTAGCTTATACCACCCCCCTTTTCCCTAACACACACACACACACACACATACACACACACACACACACACACACACACACACACACACACACACACCTGTCTCTTATACACATTTTCATGATCAAGTTGGGTTTATTCCAGGGATGCAAGGATTCTTCAACATNAGAGGTGTTTTCTCTTCCTTCCTAGGCCTAGCTTATACCACCCCCCTTTTCCCTAACACACACACACACACACACATACACACACACACACACACACACACACACACACACACACACATACACGATGGACAGAGTCTATTTCCAAATGCAGGCTAAAGAGCTAGTCTCAGGAAATCACTGTCTGAACCATGAGAGAATGAGTCAATGTTATCTTTTTTTTCTTAAACATCTAAGCAAAGGAAGTTCATTGGGAAATGCTAGCCCTTGACCTCTAACCAGTTAAATATTTTGTGTAAAACTTCATTAAATTCTTATCTTACCCAATAAGCTGACTTCATGGTTTCTTTTGTAAAATATGCCTAACAGCCAATAGAGATAACAGTGTTTGTGATTTCTGGAACAGCTGCTTCTTCTCGCTCATATTTCTCCGTTTCTAGAACCACTTCTAGCCAGTCCTTCCTGGGCACAGTTTGCCCGTCAGAGTCAGAGGAAGTGGGCAGCATTTTGTCACCAGGGCAGAACCAGGGCTGAGAAACGCCTTATGTTAAGAGTTGGTTTAGACCATGTCTCTCAGTTCCTCCATCTCCCACCATGAATTTCCAAATGGCATGGATGGATTCGGATTCTGTACAAGAGAGACATTTCAAGAATGAAAGTAATCAGTAGCATCCTTCAAATCAAAGAAAGGAAACAAGAAGTGTTCACTAAACAAATTATTTTTAGCTTTTCCTTCACTTAGAAACTTCATGCTCCTCACTCTGGACAATTGAAATCTCATTCCAGTGATGAAACTGTAACCAAGCAAGACCCTACGGGGCCTTCCCAGAATAGACCGCCACTCCATGCCTTTGCCTTTCTCTTGTCTATAGAAAAATGTTAGCCTCCTGGGCCTCCCATAAGATCCAAAGAATAAATTTAATCAGGGAAGAGAGAAAATGCAGAAAGAAAGGGAAAGAATCAAGCAAGAGAAAATAATACTAGTTTAACCATTAAACAAAGTCCAAGACCTTCACTTCCTCTTCAATGTGTGTGCTCAGTCACTTGGTTGTGTCTGACTCTTTGAGACCCCATGGACTGTACACCAGGCTTCTCTGTCCATGGGATTTCCCAGGCAGTAATACTGGAGTGGAGTGCCATTCCGTCCTCCAGGAGATCTTCCCAATCCAGGGATAGAACCCACATCTGTTGCATCTCCTGCATTGGCCAGCAGCTTCTTTACCACTAACACCACCTGGGAAGCCCCAGTTCCTCTTCAAGGGCTGTAGATAATATTCTGAGCCGTGCCCTTTGACTGTTATTTCCACGAGATGTCTGTTTAGAGGCAGTGCCATGAGTTCTAAGATGAAGCAAACTGATCACAAATCATAGTCAGGATGAAGGAGTGTGGGAGGGGCCTCCTGGCCAAGAGCCACACTTTCATTCTACAGGGGTTGTTGGCTGGTGACCAGGGCCAGCCTGAGTCCATCAACCTCTCCTATAAATACCCGCCATCCAGACAGTAAGGATGTTTGTTAGGAAGTGGGTGTGTGCATCAGTATGAGAGCTAGAGGCACTTCTGGGGAGTCAGAGGAAAAAGTGGTTGATGACATACCTGTGGGTTCTGATGCAGAGATTATGAAGGAACTTTTATTTCTTACAGTCTGTAGAACACATCTTATATGAATCGTAGATTTTTTCATCCTAATCCTTTACTACACTATAAAAAGACCTTTGGAAATATTGCTTTTCAATAAATTACAGTTTTATTCTAACCCTTAGTTACAATATTAAAAGAAGNGGGGGGGGTGGGGAGGCAGAGGGACCCTTGCTCTTTTCCTCTCACAGCGGCTCACTCGTCCACCAGTACATCTCACCGTGGTCGACTCGCACCCTGTATCTGCATGACTGTCCCTCACAAGATAAACTTGTTCTCAAGGAAAGATCTAGACCACTGGCCCAATCACCCTCAAACACAGGGTGATCTTTCCCAGAGTTCCCGTTCTGTTACTAATTTAACTCTCATCAGACACTGACATCTGACACTGAAAGTATGTGAATGCTTGATTTTTCTCCCGAGTGACCGGGTTCTTCTTGCTCCCTGCTGACCCCTAGCAGGAAGGCAGTGGAGCCCTGGGATTCAGAACCTGGAATCACACTCCCAGGCTCTGAGCCCCTGAGCAGGCACTGAGCAGCAGGTCAGCCCTTGGCCCTGGGATGCAGCGGGTGTGATGACAGGGCCCGAGGCTTACACTGCTGCTCAGATGGAAGTGACAGAAAGCATTCTGGTGACAATCTATAGATGCCTTTACTCTTGGCTTCCTAGTAAGCAGATTCCTCTAGCTATCAGTGTTAGAGATCTGGGCCTTGGATTTGGGTGGATTGGAACCAACACAGGTTTGGATGCGAGGAAAAACATCAGATGCACTATTCGTGGAGTGTGCCTTTCAGCCCCCTGCTGGTCCACCCTGATGGCCGGGCCAGGCAGGGGTCAGGGTGCCCTATGGGCTTATGCTCCCCACTAACCGCAGGAGGCCTGACCAGAACACTGAGCCTCGAATACATACTCAAGATTATCTTTCCTAATTTTTCCTACTTTGTGGAATTTTAATCTAGAAATCAAGGAAGGGGGACCCTTTGGAGATGCTGTGTTAATGGATTCCATGTCTGACCCACGGAAGAAGCCACTCTCAGTCCACACCACTGTCCAGGGTGATTTGTCTGCTCCATCGGCACCTTCATTTCTCCTCTTAAACTTTCCTTGCTTGACTTCTCAGCCATGTAAACCAGTGACAATTTTAGGGCCAAGCAGGGAGGGGGCAATGTTGATGCTGAGAATAGACTGGTTCAATGACCAAGGCAACATGTATAGCGGGGGGAGGTCATGATATCCTGCCTTTCTGACTGCACAGAGAGGCTTTAGAGTTTCATGGGTCACCCAGATTCTAAAAACAAACTCAGCTAACGAGCTGTTAGTCACCTTGTTGCTACCTCTGTTCTCCAGGTAGAGTGTAAGCACAAAAATGCAAGGATTTTCAGTTTTTATTCCTTGTGTGTACACATCCTTGGAAACTGAATTTCAGCCCAGAGCTACAGTGAATATTAGCGGTGAGGGGGCCTCACATGGCAGAAAAGTCATCCTATTTACATCTCATAAAAGCAGATTAATCCACATGCTGGGTGTCTATTTACACAGTAAATAGCAGTGCATGTTTTCACCAATTTTCCACCATTAAAACACCAAGTGAATAATCTCCTGATTGCATTGTTCTTCATCCTTGGGAACTATGGTTTACACCCACTGAATTTTCAGGAAATTTAAAGAGTGAAAAGTTGGCCATTTGTCTGAAATGAGAGTGTGTTTAAAAAAAGAGAGAGAGGGAGGAAAGAAAAGGCTCCCCAGAGGCTATTTTAATGCTGTTGAGCATTTAGTAAGAAAACATTCCAAAATAACCAACATCTGTGGAACTGTGGAGCCTACAATGCTGTCACTTAATTTCAAAGGAGAAATTGGCTGAATCCAGGAGACGACACAGCGCAGCGCCGGCCGCGCTTTCCTGGTCAATGTCGATATTAAAAATGCAGACACATCATTGCGAATCGCTTCTGCTGGCAGCGCGTTCACTGCAGAGGGTTTGCTCTTAACTGCTTTTCTACTGCCAGCTGGGCGAGATGGTTGCGTTTTCCCTGGTGTGTCCATGATGAAACTGGAGGCCCTGCCTGCGAGGGTTCCAACCAGTTAAGATCATGTTTGGGGAGAAGCCAAGTGCAGACGCAGCATTCTGCCTCCAAGGTCACTAAAGTGCAGGAAGTTCAGAGAGACGTTCCAAGGAAGGACAGAGTCTCAGGGTCGTCACAGGATGCCCAGGTTGGGCGGCTCAGGTCCCATGAATGTGGGAAGGCTCCAGAGGCCGGGGAGGCCAATGGGGCCAGGGAGGAGGCTCCAGGCTCAACTCTCCCCCACTGCTGGCCTCCACGTTCTTTCTTTCGGGAAGCTCTCAGTGAAGATGCACTAATTTGGTTTTGTCTTCTGACAATATTCCATATCTTTCTTCCAGAAATCCTCATTAAAATAAAATAAAAACTTCTTCCACATTTTTGTCTCACTCTCATAACAACATAGAAATAAATGCAGGGGACTTATCTCGTCCAAGAGGCTCCCCACCAGGCACCCGCAGAATAGAATAGAGCAATTTAATACCCCAACCATGTCCTCAGGACTACACAAGGGGACACCAGGCCACGGGCACCATCCCCATCACTCTGTTCACACTGCTCAGATGGGAATACAAGTCTGCAGGACTCCAAATTCAGGTTTGAAAACAGAAAGAAACTTGTAAAGCAAAACAGAGTAGACACAAGCCTAGAAACAATGGCAAAAACTCTCAAACACAAACTCTAAAGCCTCCCACCAAAAGCAAACTTAAAAACTGAGTTATCAATGGTGAGGAGGCATCTTCCCATGTAGAGAAGTGGAGCTCAGGATGGATGCTGGGAGCAGAGATAGTCCACTGGCACTGCTCTGGGAACAGCTCACGTCACTGGTGTCTCGGCGAGGGGTTGGCACATTTTTCCTATAAAGATGAGTATTTTGAGGCTCTCTGGCTATCACAGTGGCATCTTCCCCACTCCAATTGCAGCAAGGGGGCTGCCACTGGAAACACATGGACAAAGGATCCTAACTGCGGCATGTCATGCTTCTTCTCAAAATGAGGCAGATGCCAGATGCAGTATGTGCCTCATTAAACCCCTTATTCATGCCTTTCATCCTCCAATCACTGACATCACCAAGAACAGCTTGAAATGAATTTGGGAGGATATCTGTTCAGCTTCATAAGGCCACCACATTGGCTGAAATCTTTATTGGAAGACCAAAAACATTTGTGATTTTTTATTTTTAAAAGATAATATTGAATGATGATCATTTGTTAGCATATTCATATGCACTTACTAATATTTAGCATGTGGTGGTGGTGGTGGTTTAGCTGCTCAGACGTGTCAGACGCTTGCGACCTCACGGACTGTAGCCTGCCAGGCTTCTCTGTCCATGGGATTCTCCAGGCAAGAATACTGGAGTGGGTTGCCATTTCCTTCTCCACATTTGTGATTTTTTAAATCTTCCACTGAAATCTAACCTTTGTCAGAGAACTCTCTACAGAAGTTGGTTTCACCATGAAGAAGCTGCCCTCCTGGTTGGCTAGGATCAAAGATTTGAACTTACAAGTAATTCTGACTTCAACAGTACATAAACTGTGAACTTCCAGATGTTCAAGCTGGATTTAGAAAAGACAGAGGAACCAGAGATCAAATTGCCAACATCCACCGGATCACCAAAAAAGCAAGAGAGTTCCAGAAAAACATCTCTATCTGCTTTATTGACTACATCAAAGCCTTTGACTGTGTGGATCACAACACACTGTGGAAAATTCTAAAAGAGATGGGAATACCAGACCACCTGACCTGCCTCCTGAGAAATCTGTATACAGGTCAAGAAGCAACAGTTAGAACTGGACATGGAACAACAGACTGGTTCCAAATTGGGAAAGGAGTACATCAAGGCTGTATATTGTCACCCTGCTTATTTAACTCATATACAAAGTAGATCATGAGAAATGCTGGACTGGATGAAGCACAAGTTGAAATCAAGATTGCTGAGAGAAATATCAATAACCTCAGATATGCAGATGACACCACCCTTACGGCAGAAAGCGAAGAATTAAAGAGCTTCTTGATGAAAGTGAAAGAGGAAAGTGAAAAAGTTGGCTTAAAATTCAACATTCAGAAAACTAAGATCATGGCATCCGGTCCCATCACTTCATGGCAAATAGATGGGAAAACAATGGAAACAGTGACAGATTTTATTTTCTTAGGCTCCAAAATCACTGCAGATGGTGACTTCAGCTATGAAATGAAAAGAGGCTTGCTCCTTGGAAGAAAAGCTATGACCAACCTAGATAGCATATTAAAAAGTAGAGACATTACTTTGCCAACAAAGCTCTGTCTACTCAAAGCTATGATTTTTCCAGTAGTCATGTATGGATGTGAGAGCTGGACTGTGAAGAAAGCTGAGCAACAAAGAATTGATGCTTTTGAACTGTGGTGCTGGAGAAGACTCTTGAGAGTCCCTTGGACTGCAAGGAGATCCAACTAGTCCATCCTAAAGGAAATCAACCCTGAATATTCATTGGAAGGACTGATGCCAAAGCTGAAACTCCAATACTTTGGCCAACTGAGACAAAGAACAGACTCATTGGAAAAGACCCTGATGCTGGGAAAGATTGAAGGCGGGAGGAGAAGGGAATGACAGAAGATGAAATGATTGGATGGCATCACCGACTCGATGGACATGAGTTTGAGTAAGCTCTGGGGGTTGGCAGTGGACAGGGAAGCCCGGCGTGCTGCAGTCCCTGGAGTCACAGAGTCGGACATGACTGAGTGAGTGAACTGAACTGTACCTCTGACTTCAGGCTGTAATTTCTACCTCTAAAACTGCTGGTTTTAGAACAAGAAACCAGGTTACCTCATGGGTTGATTTCCAAAATATATATAAATGATTTTCCTAGGGTATTATAAAGGCCTGAGTTTGTTCAGTTTACCAAGAACTCCTAGGTGAGTGAAACCTTTTCCTATAATTAAGAAGGAACTGAGGAGCCCTAGTGAACCAGTCTTGGGGCTTCTAGTGGTTTGGTTTTTATTTTGTAATTTTTTTTTTCTTCTATGGATAAGCCATGTTTCAAATGATTGCAGTTGATGCATTTCTATGTTATTTACATCTTAGATTGAGAACAAATTAAACATTTCTTGCTTAAAAAATTGAATTCAAAATCAAGAATAATCTTGAAAATAAGAATATGAGATTTTAAATAGTTACCTTAATATTGATGCAGTCAGTTAAATGCAATTATTCTTAAGAGTTCACATACACAAAACAAAAAATTGCAAAGTATAAAATTAAGTTCTCTGCATTTTACAAATTACCTGGAGTGTTGATTCTCATTGCATGGTTCCATGAAAAACACAAACTTGCCTTCACTACTTTAATCCATATTTGAGAAGCTCCAATTCACTTCATTTTCACTTTTATGAATCTACTTGAATTGACTTCTGGTTAGTACCAAATGTGACTGTGGAATGTTTCCCAAGGAAGCTTTTTTTTTTTTTGTGAGACAGTCAATATTAAATACTATAATATCACTAAGTCAGGCAATTTTTCTCCGACAAGTAACAGGATCAATTTAAAACATCCTGAATAATGGCTTCTGCCTTTACTTAAACCTTTCAAAAACAGAAAGAAATGTGTTTATAAGAATATGTCAGTTTTAACAAGATGTATGGCATACCTCCTAATTTGATCTTTCTTAGAGCTCAAACTAGAGACTTTTTCAAGATTTGAAACTTGGGAATAGGCTTTCAGAAGTTTCAGTTGTTAAATAATTTGAAGAGAATGCTAAACTGTGCCTAACCCACCTCTGGAACCTAACTGAAGCCCATGTGTCTAGATTCCTTGGGGGCAGCACCTCATGATCTGGGAACCAGTGGAATTACTTGTTCGTTAGTTGAGTCCTTCCTGTTTGAACTTCTTTCCTTCCAGGGATATTTTTCTTTGGATGATAGTAGCAAAACAAAATGATATACATGACAAAGGGTTTTAACACATAATGATTCCCACCAACAGAGCCACTGGGGTGCAGGAGAGTGGTCAGAGGCTCCCTGGACCCACACACTGCCTTCTCAGCCTGGCTCTGCGGCTCCTTCTCACTCAGTAGGGTTCACCATCAAACAGAGAAGGCTGAAAAGTGCTATCAACTGTCTCCTGCTGCTGGAAGATGCAGGTTAAGAAATGAAGTTCCTGGGGACCAAATCAGGAAAAGTGTGGCATCGTCAGGCAGCACTCCTAAACCACAAGCTCCGCCTTTAAGACTTTGTACAGAATGTGTCCACCACCACGTCCCTGTGAGACACGTCCTCTCAGTCACCAAGTCATTTTCTAGCAAACTCTCAAGTGAAACTTGGTCTCCACCTTTCATCCACTGAGCACCTCAACGTCTAAAGGACGCATCATTTTGCAAGTCACAGGTCAACGGCACCGTGTGAAGAGGGCTGAGGCCAAGGGTCAAAACTCATGAGCACAACCTCGCTGCCTTAGAGCTAGATGTCTTTAGGCAAGTCCCCTGGGGACTGAGCTGTCTGCAAGAAGGGCCACTTCCTATAGTCCCTACAAGAAGTCTTAATTGTAGCAGTTACTAAAGACCTGGGTATTAATTATCCACCTGATATTTTATAGCCAAACAGACAACATGGCACAACAAGCTCATGCAAGATTTCAGCCTTTTTAGAGAAGAAAGGCCTGCACCATCCACACCCACTACCCAATACTGACCTGTCTACAGGGACTGTCTCCACAGCAAGAGGTCATCAGGAAGTGTCCCTGGGCCTGAATGGAGGTAAGAGAAGGCCCTGGTCACGAGAAGAGGAAAAGATATTAATAATTCTGAGTGAGTTTTAATGTTTTGGATTTTAGGATGCAAGCATATACAATATTTCTTGAACACATCTGTTGTCTCCTTGGCTGAGTGACTCCTCTCCTCCCAGAAGAAGGGTAAGAGGGGTCTGGGGGGAGTGAACCATTGAGCCAGAAATGGTTCATCTAGTTCCTTGAAAATGAAAGACAAGCTGTGTCCTCAAGTGGCCCCATCAAAGGAAATAAATATTTTGCAAAGATGGTCCTTTTTTTTAACTCTAGCTCTTATTTTATTTTCTTTAAAGAAGCAAACATGAGCCATATAATCACAGCATACAGAAGTAAATGACGATGATCCCTACGAGGGAAAACGTAGGCACTGCTATGTGTTTATAGAGGCGTCTGATCCAATGTAGGAGCCCCAGGAAAGCTTCCAGCAGGAACGGCCCCAAACTGAGACCAGAAGGTGAGGTTAATACATGGTGGGGGGAGGAGGGGAAGATTGGCAGAGGCTCAGAGCAAACTGAGGAAGGGAGGTTGAGACCCAGGTGGGAAGAGGAGGAGGAGAGGGGCCGTGACAGGGAGGGTCACCTGTGGGGCAAGGCCTTGGTAAGCAGTGCCGGATGGGGTGAAACCATCATGAACTTACTCTTGGAGATTTAGAAGCCAGCTCTCCAAAGGTGCTCATGTACCTGGGAGCACAAAATAGAGTGCTGGGGGGAGGTGCCCGAACCTCAGCTGACATCCCCCCACCCACCCACTGTGATCTCCACCTGAAAATAGGAAAGGCTCGGCTCTCTTCCCATGGAACAAGGACAGATACACATCCCATCCACCCCCCGAGTTTGTGTTGGGAGCTGTCACGTGGCACAGAGGTATAGGCACGACGGTTTAGCTTCCCGTGATGCATCGGTAGCTGCATGTCCCCACAATTTACCAATCGTATCATCTAGATTTAACAGATAAGCCACAGACTGATGACAGCTGTCGTGATACAAGCTGAAGAAAAATGAGAGACTCATACCCCTAACAGGAGCCACGTGTGCAGGTAGGAATAGTTATCATTTTGTTTTTATGTGGACCCTTACAAATTTCATTTAAAATGTATAGGGCCTAGACAACAGAATGCTCTCAGGCTTACAAGGAAATATATCAATTCACAGAGTGTTTTAAAACATTTTGTCGTAGTGAAGTTTCATTAAAAATGCCTGTGCACCTTGATGTAGATGGCCAATCCCTACCTGGGAGCAGACAGCCCACCTGGCCTCACTGACCAGCTCTCCCACCTTCCACACCAGGAGCTCTGGCACACATAGGTGACAAGTGTGGCCGCAACAGTCACTGTGGGACAAGGAAGCCAAACAATGCCTGGGGTAACTCACAACGTGACTGTCTGCAGGAATCCCCCTGCTGCCTGGCTCTTGTCATGCAGACACGACAGCAGCAGGACACCTTCCACATCCTTGGCCATGGTCAGCCGCCGTCCACCCTGGGGCAGGCCTACTGCTCACCTCCACGATGGTTCTGTGATGGCTGCTCCTTGATTTGGCTCCTGGAGCTCTGCAGTCTGAAGTCTTACCTTGCTCTGGATGGAAACCATGTTGATCACAATGTGTTGCTTCTATTCTACACCCTGAATTCACTGGCCTCCATCCAAACCAAACCTCAGCCCCAGTTTCCTCAATATTTGGCCCATGTTTAAAGCCTCCCAGCCAGCCTGGCTTGAATCTCAAGTCTCTTTACCCACATGGCACACAACTCTGCTTTTAAGACCAGCAAGCCCACCATTGACCACTCAAGAATCCAATACCCTTGCCTGATTCTGTTGTATTTTCAGTACTGTTTGTTTAAAAGAAGAAAAAAGATTACTTTGTAATTCAAATCACCTAAGCTTACTAGAAGCTGAATGGTCTGGGCAATCTTTTGCGAGGCTGCGACAGCTAATCATTGTAGGTTGAGCTGTGTATCCTGACAGACACATGGAGAATATTAACAGAAATCTTCCCACAAAATTTCTTTTAGAGCTTAATATTGTAATTTGCTAAAGTTCTCCCTCACTTTCTGTAGAAAAGGTCATGGTCCCTTTTTAAATAAAAATACTCTAATGCTTTCCACATACAGCTTTTGTAAGAAAAAAATGCATACTTTTTTTCAAAAAAAAAAAAAAAAAGGACAGCGTTTGTATGTGGCAGGGTATCACATAGTTTGAATCCCAACATCACAGAGTTAACACCACCTGTGAAAAATGTTGATTCTGTGAACATGTTTGCACTGTACATGTGGGAGGAACATACTGTGTGTCTTACACCCTATGAATGTGACACAGGAAGTACACGTGAAAGCTGGCATCTCTCTCCCACTGGGGTCCCCAGACCTGACTTCCTTTCCGGATGCAGGGCAAGTATGTCTAAGTCCACGTGTTGATTCTCCATCAGCCCTGAGCACACCCTCCCTCATACACACAAGAGGGAAAGGCTGCAGTTGTTTTCCTTTCCTGATAGTTATCACAGCACCGGGGAGATGTAAGCAGGAGATGCTGGTGGTCCGAGCTCTGGCTAGAGTTAGATCAGGGACAGGAAAGTTGTGGGGTGCGGTGGTGGGGCTCTTGTACATGTGCAGGGGCTGGGGGCAAGGCTTTGCCAGCTGCTGGGTTCAGCATGCAGTTTAGAGGTGAGGGGCCGGGATAAACAGTGAAAAACAGTGAAATGTTGTTTTAGGGATGGAGGCTGCCAGGCCACCTGGCCAGAGAAGTGATGTCTTGAACCACAAGCAAGAAAAACAGAAAAGGAAGAGGCTGGGCACGTCCAGGTGTGCTACAACTACAGGCAAACACCACTTTAAACAGAGACTTGGGAACAGGGGTGGGAGCGGCGCCTGCCTTAGCCTCCCAGATGGTCCACCTGCACAGGCCCAGCCTCACTGCCCATGCTCAGCCCCGGCTCACCTCATGGTGCAGGGCATGACTAGACCTCAGCCAGTTCTCCTGGGTGAAGTTCCCGGAGTGCCATTCTAACCAAGACCTTTGTGGGTTTTGAAGCCAAGTTTCATGTTCATAAATCAGGTAGCAAGTCAAAATGCTGATTTCTAAATTCCCTGAGGGATCACTGAAGGAGTTCACCTCCTGGAAGGTGAACTGGAACATATCCTGGTTAATTCACAGGCTCATCTTACTAACTCCATTTATTTATTTAACAAGCGCAGTTCATGAATCTAAGGCACTGTGGATCCCCATGTGCACCCTTATTTCACAGTCCTCTAAGGAAAATACTAGGTTATACTGTCAACAACAGTGAGAGGCATCAGCGATAAAATGCACACTGATTTACCTTTTTCTTTTTTTAATTTTATTAAAATACAGTTGATTTACAATTTTGTGTTACTTTCAGATGTACATCAAAGTGATTCAATTATATATATAATTGAAAAAATTTCCATCAAAGAAAAGGAAAACATAAATCAGTGTGCATTTTTCAGTTTGTTTTCCTATCCTGATGTTTATCACAGCACCGAGGAGACGGATTTTTTTAAAAATTCTCTTCCATTCTAGGTTATTACAAAATACTAAGTAGAGTTCCCCGTGCTATACAGCAGGTTCTTGTTGGTTATCTACCGTGTCTATAACAATGTGGACAAACTTGTACCAGGTGATGTATTAACCCAGGATGTTTGCAAAAGTCTCTTTAAAAGAAAGGGTGTTTACAAACTGAGTTACTAGATGTTCCCTCTTAGCCATATTCTCAATTCACACCTCATAGGTGCATGGAGGGACCAGGTTTTCTGAATGGTGAAGACATGTGACGAGGATGTGGATAATAGACCAGAACGTGGAAATGAGGACTGTCCTGAACATTTGAGCTACCCAACCCCAGACACCAGTTTTCAATTGTTGATATGCGAGTAGTCCCCTAATCTGAATCTGTTAAAAATGCCTTAAATATTGTTTTTAACTTTGCCTTTCTTCCCAGGGTATGGTGACACTAGCGGAACACGTATTTCCTCTCTTTTACTTAATCCTGTCTGAGTTTTCTCTATTAGAATATAATCACAAGACCACCACACCACTCCCCACCCCACCCCCTCGAATCACTACCACTCCCTCTGGTCAGTGGACTGAAAGGTAGGGGCCTGGGTAGGGGAGTCAGGGCAGGGTGAGCATGTATGACTCCACACATAAGTGTGAGATAAATTTTTCTATTTAACCATCAGAAATAACATTTAATGAGTTACTATGCCTCAGAGTGGAGATTCCCTGGTGGCTCAGATGGTAAAGCATCTGCCTGCAACGCGGGAGACCTGGGTTCAATCCCTGGGTTGGGAAGATCCCCTGGAGAAGGAAATGGCAACCCACTCCAGTACTCATGCTTGGAAAATTCCATGGATGAAGAAGACTGGTGGGCTTCAGTCCATGAGATCACAAAGAGTTGGACACGACTGAGTGACTTCAGCTTCTTTCTTTCACTTTCTTATGCCTCAGAGTAGAAATATGCTGACTTGAGTGTATCCTACTTTATACCTGAATTGTAATTTTTATTTTCTATACCTTCCTTTATAAAATTAAAGAAAAGGGAATGTAGGCAGTTTGCATGAATGCATATCCATTGTAACAAAATTTAAAATTAAAGTGATGATGAAAGCAATAAAGTAATAGCAAAGAAGCAGCAATAAAGATAAAACCCAGCTTGTGGTGTGAGGTCTTTTATTTATATTTAAGACTAGTCTAGTTTTTTTTTAAAGGCTCTGAGCATTTTGGCCACTGATTAAAAGAAGGAAATAGTTAGGTGACCTGAAATGCCTGAAAGAAAAACGCTCACCCGTGGTCAAGGGCTAGTTAGAGCAGCTCCTGGTGTACGTGGCAGACACAGAAAGGCCGTCATGTGGCACATGCAAGCGTGCTAAGTCACTTCAGTCACGTCCAACTCTCTTCGACCCCATGGACTGTAGCCAGTCAGGCTCCTCTGTTCATGGGATTTCCCAGGCAAGAACACTGGAGCAGGTTGCCATTCCCTTCTCCAGGGCATCTTCTTGACCCATGGATAGAACCCATGTTCCTTGCATTAGCAGGCGGATTATTTACCACTGAGCCACCTGGGAAAATTAGAACACCAGAGGGTCACCTTTAAAAGTTTTTGGTCATCATCCACGTTCTCAAGGCAGTTATGGCAGTTAGATTCTTTATCCCAATAGAATTATATGTGGGTGCCTGACAGCACCAGAATGAAGGACGTGGCTCCCCCTTTGAGGAGAGTGAGGTCTGCAGTCCCTAATGGGGTCCCCGACAACTGAGAGCAAGTCCAGAAAGGCTAACCCACAGCCACCCTTCTGACAAGCCCCAGAAACCCATTTCTTTAGAGGTGACATAAACAACCAGGAATCTTTAAAATCAGGAACAAACACCCACCTTGTAATTGAAAAAAAAAATTAATAAAGCTGTCATAGAGTATTTGACACTGAACAGTAAAACTGCCTGATGCTTTCACCAAGATAGAACGGTTACAAAAGTGTGTGTCCAGGCAACTCAGGGAGTCAAACTCAAAGGCAATAAAATGCTAGTCTAATCAAAATGCTGTTTAACATAATTGATACAATTGGGTAATATTGTCAACTGACCCTTAAACCTAATTAATGACATAGAAATGCTTTTTAATCTTCATCTGAAAGAATGCCTTTGCTCTTGTTGTCCTCCGTGAATAAGGAAGTCACTCAAAAGAGAGGCCTTTTTTCCTAAGTGAGCTAAAAAACATGAAAACCTTAAAGAAGGTGAGATTTGACCATGTTAAGATTTAAAGGCTTTGTATGGGCTTCCCTGATGACTAGGTGGTAAAGAATCTGCCTGTAATGCAGGAGACATGGAGATGTGAGTTTGATCCCTGGGTAAGGAAGATACCCTGGAGGAGGAAATGGCAACCCCATTCCAATAATTTTTCCCAGAAAATCATTTCAAAAATTAAAAGACAAATGAAACAGTGGGAACTTAACATTTAAAAAAGAAAAGATTAATCTTAATTAAATAAATTTAATAAATTTAATCTTAATTTAAATAAATTTTAAAAGGCAAACTTATAAAAATGAAAAAAGGCCAAAACCATGTAATTTTTGTTATATCACATGGGCACTGACTCCATCCACTTTCTGCATTTTCCATCCTCTTCTCGCTCCTGTGGAAACTTACTTCCCCCTGTTCTTCTCCTTTTCCTCTTCACTCTTCAAAACCTACTTTGGGAAAGGAGCTAATAAGCTGACCGTGAAGATGCACGGACGAAAGGCTCAGGTGTGTACTCAACCGGGGACAAGGGTCCTCATGATAAAAGACCACCTCCCCACCTGCGGCATCCACAACTTTACAGAGAAGAAAGAGGACTTAGTTTTTAGGAAGAGCAAGCTTCCCTGGAGACCCTCTATCCACCAGGTGACCAGTTGCTCTATCTACATCTAAGGCAGATGCTCTTTCTGAGTGTCTTTAACAACCATAAATCTCTCTTTCAAAGATAAATCCAGAAACTGGCTACATCTCCATCCTTCTCTGACATTTGAGCATTGGCTCAGTCTGAAAGGAATCTGTGCCCTGTGGCTCCAACACCAAAATGTCTAAAAGCAAATCTATCAGCCCCTGGAAATAAACACACATATACAGACATAAAAATTGCAGAACCAAAACAAACTAAAATATTTTTCTTTGGTGGCACCCACTGTGCTAATCAAATCTCATCTAAAGTATTTTATCCACAACCCCAGGCACAGAGATGGAGTTTGAACACGATCATGATCCAAATCAAAGAGTAAACACAAGGCTGTGACTTCGGCAGAAGGAGGACTTGGGGGCAGGATGTGGCTGCAGGAATATTTCCTCTTCAAGCCACTGGCTTCATGAAGCCTTTGGGAAGAAAAGTCTAAGAGGTCATTTTCATCATACGGTCTACATGAAAGAATTTTTAACTTAAATAGCCACCAAAGGTACTAAAACTATAGGAGGCTTTGGTTTGTTAGTTGATATGAGAGTGATGGGCTTCCCAGGTGGAGCTGGTAATAAAGCATTCACCTGCCATTGCAGGAGACATGGATTCGATCCCTGGGTCAGGAAGATCCCCTGGAGAAGGGAACGGCTACCCCCTTCAGTATTCTTGCCTGGAGAATCTCATGGACAGAGGAGCCTGGCGGGCTACAGTCCATGGGGTCGCAAAGAGTTGGACACAACTGAGCACACAGCACACACATATGGTGTGGTAAGTTCAGGTTTATAGATAACACACTGTCTAAGGAAGTCAGCTAATGCTCTAATGCCTGACACCACTGCTTATGACTCTTTGTTATTACCATAGCAAATAATAATTTAAAAAAAGAAATTATTCCTGACTTTAGGGGAAATGCTTTCAATTTTTCACCATTGAGGATAATGTTTGCTGTGGTTTTGTCATATATAGTTTTTATTATGTTGAGGTATGTCCCTTCTATTCCTGCTTTCTGGAGAGTTTTAATCATAAATAGATGTTGAATTTTGTCAAAGGCCTTCTCTGCATCTATTGAGATAATCATATGGCTTTTATTTTTTAATTTGTTAATGTGGTGAATTACGTTGATTTGCGGATATTGAAGAATCCTTGTATCCCTGGGATAAAGCCCACTTGGTCATGGTGTATGATCTTTTTAACGTGTTGTTGGATTCTGATTGCTAGGACTTTGTTAAGAAGTTTTGCATCTATGTTCATCAATGATATTGGCCTGTAGTTTTCTTTTTTTGTGTCATCTTTGTCAGGTTTTGGTATTAGGGTGATGGTGGCCTCATAGAATGAGTTTGGAAGTTTACCTTCCTCTGCAATTTTCTGGAAGAGTTTGAGTAGGATAGGTGTTAGCTCATCTCTAAATTTTTGGTAGAATTCAGCTGTGAAGCTGTCTGGACCTGGGCTTTTGTTTGCTGGAAGATTTCTGATTATAGTTTCAATTTCCTTGCTTGTGGTGGGTCTGTTAATATTTTCTTTCTTCCTGGTTCAATTTTGGAAAGTTGTACTTTTCTCAGAATTTGTCCATTTCTTCCAAGTTGTCCATTTTATTGGCATATAATTGCTGATAGTAGTCTCTTATGATTCTTTGTATTTCTGTGTTGTCTGTTGTGATCTCTCCATTTTCATTTCTAATTTTATTGACTTGATTTTTCTCCCTTTGTTTCTTGATGAGTCTGGCTAATGGTTTGTCAATTTTATTTATCCTTTCAAAGAACCAGCTTTTGGCTTTGTTGATTTTTGCTATGGTCTCTTTTGTTTCTTTTGCATTTATTTCTGTCCTAATTTTTAATATTTCTTTCCTTGTACTAACTCTGGGGTTCTCCATTTCTTCCTTTTCTAGTTGCTTTAGGTCTGGAGTTAGGTTATTTATTTGACTTTTTTCTTGTTTCCTGAGGTATGCCTGTNAATTCCTTGTGTTCACCGAGGAAATTCTGCTCTCTCTCTGCCCGGCTCTCTTAGGACCTCAGCAGACAGCTCTGCTGTGCCCCCAAGTGTCCTCTCTGCACACTGCACATTCACAGTCTGCTTTCTCACCACCTTGGTCCATCTCTGTGGATGCATTACAGTTGGTCTGAGTCCCTCTGTGTGTGGAACCTGGGGTTGATCTCAAGGGAAAAACACAGGAGCATCTCCCGTGGGCTCCCCTTGGTCTCTGTCCCTACAGAGCCTGTAAATTCAGCTATTCCTGCAGCAACTGCGTTTTTTATTTTCTTGCTGATTGACCATCTTGTATGTGAAATATGAGGTCTAAAGGTTTTCACAGATGATCTTTGCATATTCACAGCAATATATTTCACTGCAAAGAACTATCCTAACTCAAAAGATTCATTCCAACAGATTTTTTCTGATGTAATGTTCTGTAAGACCTGGCAAACCAACTAAATCCGATTTTTATTTTATTTTATTTTATTTTATTTTATTTGAAGATAACTTCTTTACAGTATTGTGGTGGTTTTTGCCATACATCAACATGAGTCAGCCACAGGTGCACATGTGTCCCCCCATCCTGAACCCCCCCTCCCACCTCCCTCCCCATCCCCTCCCTCAGGATTGTCCCA
>SJYX01014575.1:8398-32477 GCA_006410675.1 Oreotragus oreotragus
TCAAAGGTTTTAGCATAGTCAATGAAGCAGAAGTAGATGTCTTTCTGGAATTCTCTTGCTTTTTCTATGACCCAATGGATGTTGGCAATTTGATCTCTGGTCCCTCTGCCTTTTCTAAATCCAGCTTGAACATCTGAATTTCATGGTTCACGTACTGTTGGAGCCTAACTTGGAGAATTTTGAGCATTACTTTGCTCATGTGTGAAATGATTACAATTGTGCAGAGTTTGAAAATTCTTTGTCATTGCCTTTCTTTGGGATTGGAATGAAAACTAACTTTTTCCAGTTCTGTGGCCACTGCTGAGTTTTCCAGATCTGCTGGCATATTGAGTGCAGCCCCTTCACAGCATCATCTTTTAGGATGTGAAATAGCTGGGCTGGAATTCCATCACCTCCACTAGCTTTGTTCATAGTGATGCTTCCTAAGGCCCACTTAGCACTCCAGGATGTCTGGCTCTAGTTGAGTGATCATACCATCAAGGTTACCTGGATCATTAAGACCTTTTTTGCATAGTTCTGTGTATTCTTGCCACCTCTTTTAATATCTTCTGCTTCTGTTACATCAATACCATTTCTATCCTTTATTGTGGCCATATTTGCATAAAATGTTCCCTTGGTATCTCTAATTTACTTGAAGAGATCTCTAGTCCTTCCCATTCTATTGTTTTCTGTGCATTGTTTACTAAGGAAGGTTTTATCTCTCCTTGCTATTCTTCGGAACTCTGCATTCAAATAGGTATATCTTTCCTTTCTCCTTTAACTTTTGCTTCACTTCTTTTCTTAGCTATTTGTAAGGCCTCCTCAGACATCCACTTTGCCTTCTTGCATTTCTTTTCCTTGGGGATGGTCTTGATCACCTCCCCCTGTATAATGTTTCAAACCTCCTTCCATAGTTCATCAGGCACTCTATCGGATCTAATCCCTTGAATCTTTTTCTCACTTCCATCATATAATCATAAGGGATTTGATTTAGGTCATACCTGAATGGTCTAGTGGTTTTCTCTACTTTCTTCAATTTAAGTCTGAATTTGGCAATAAGGAGTTCATGATCTGAGCCACAGTCAGCCTCCAGTCTTATTTCTGCTGACTGTATAGAGCTTCTTCAGCTTTAGCTGCAAAGAATATAATCAATCTGATTTTGGTATCGACCATCTGATGATGTCCATGTGTAGAGTCCTCTCGTGTTTTTGGAAAAGGGTGTATGCTATAACCAGTGCATTCTCTTAGCAAACTCTGTTATCCTTTGCCATGCTTCATTTTGTACTCCAAGGTAAAACTTGCCTGTTACTCCACATATCTCTTCACTTCCTAGTGTTGTATTCCAGTCCCATATGATGAAAAGGACATCTTTTTTGGTGCTAGTTTTAGAAGGTCTTGTGAGTCTTCATAGAACCATTCAACTTCAGCTTCTTTGGCATTAGTGACTGGGGCATAAACTTGGATTACTGTGATATTGAATGGTTTGCCTTGGAAACAAGCAGAGACTATTCTGTCATTTTTGAGGTTGTACCAAAGTACTGCATTTCAGACCCTTTTGTTGACTATGAAAGCTACTCCATTTCTTTGAAGGGATTCTTGCTCGCTATAGTAGATATAATGGTCATCTGAATTGGTCCTAATGGGGCTTCTGTGATGGCTCAGCAGTAAAAAGAATCTGCCTGCATTGCAGGATATGCAGGAGACTTGGTTCCATCCCTAGGTCAAGAAGATCTGCTGGAGGAGGGCATCAAAACCCAGGCCTGGAGAATCCCATGGACAGAGGAGGCTAGTGGGCTATAGTCCATAGGGTCTCAAAGAGTTGGACATGACTGAAGCAACTGAGCATGCACACATGCACACATAGTTCTAATGAGAGATCTGATATATCATTTGAAAAATTAGAGATAATTATCAAGAAGTATATTAGATAATTGCTAACTACAGGAAAAGAATAAAGTAAGTATTAACTACAGGAGAAGCAAAAAGTTGAGAAGGAATTGTAATCATAACATACTACTTGACTATCAGAGTATACTATCAGAGTATTTTCAGATTTACATTCCTGTAAGTGATTATTGTTTTATTAAGATGTAACTCTGCATAGAAGGCTAAAATTCATGGGGTCACAAAGAGTCGGACACAACTGAGTGACTAACACAACTCTATTGAAAGGATAAGAGAAGGGATTTGGAAGAGTAATGTAGGAGAGCTAAATGCTTACCTAACAGAAAAGAAAATCAAAAGATAGAATCTAGAATTGATACATCAAGAAACAACAATATAAGCATATTATTTTTACAAGTGAAGTTAATTATTAGGAAGAAAATTCTGCTAAACTGTCAAAACAGTTATGACTGGGGATTAAGACTTTCCACAAGAGTGGAACATGTAGCAGATCAGCTGCTGTTGCTGCTTTATGCATTATAAGCCTCTTGACTTATAATGCTTTGAACAAACTTTTTTAACCTGTGTGATTATTAATAAAGTGATAAAAATTAAAAGAAAATTTACCCCAAAAAACGGAAAGTGCACATCCTAAGCTTCTTCAAAGCATCAGGTACAATTCTAGCTGTCATCTCCATCTCCTGACCTAGGATCCTGCTTCAGAAGACCCACACAAATCTTCTTGTGGTCACACCACATACAGTGAAATTTATCTTCACACCAGCTGTTCACTCTCAAATCGGAGCACTAGTTGTACACAACTCATTGCGTATCTATTTGAAAAACTCATTATAAATTTATGTAAATAAATAGTGACTATGAAATGTGGCTTTGAAAAAGTCCATGGAATTCTCCAGGCCTGAATACGGGAGTGGGTAGCCGTTCCCTTCTCCAGGGGATCTTCCCAACCCAAGGATCGAACTCAGGTCTCCTACATTTGAGGCAGATTCTTTACCAGCTGAGGCCCCAGGGAAGCCCAAGAATACTGGAGTGGGTAGCCTATCCCTTCTCCAGACGATCTTCCTGACCCAGGAATGAAATCAGGGTCCCTGCCTTGCAGGTGGATTCTTTACCAGTTGAGCTATTAGAAAAGCCCTGGAGAATTTCACAGAAATCAAAATCAGTGATTCATTCTTTCCTATCACATTAAAATGAGATCAAATTGTTTTTCAAGGGGTAATTAAAGAGCTAACCTTCCTTATGAAAAAAAAAATATATATATATTAAAAAGAACAAGGAAGGTGATTGTGGGAATGAGGAAAATAGAAATGAGGAAAGGAAAGGCAATTAGAAGAACAAAAGAAATGTCATTTGCTTCCCTTTTTATACTGAGTTTCATGAAAAATAAAAAGACTGTGAAAGTAAAGCAAGAGTTCATATCCCTCATGTTCACAAACCGCTGCCTTGCACTAGTCACCTGAAACTCTCACCATCTGAAAAGTGAGACCCTAGCTACAAATCGAGTCAGGCTTAAACAGAATAACTTCTGTTGAGAACCAACTGTTTGCAGCCTTTNATAGTATGCTGGAGGTGCAATAGAAAAGGAACAGAGCAAGGAAAGGTTTGAGAGTGCTGTAGATGAGGTTGGTTGCATTTTAAATAGGACTCTCATGGTACCTTATTGAGGTCAATGTTGAATAAAGACACATAGTTCTAGAAATCACAGGAAGGACACCTCCTAGAATGGTCCCATGCAGCAGCCCTGGACCCAGGGAGTAGCCACATAGGAAATGGGATTTAAGAAACAAGGCGAGGATGTGCAGACTCTGGGGCCCCTGCAGGAATCGAGGGTTACTGGGATAAAATGAGGAGCCACGGGGAGGTGCTGAACAGAGGAATGACATAATCTGATTCAAGTTTTATAAGAATTGCTTTTGCTGCTTAAGGAGTAGTAGGGTGGGGTTGGAGTGGTGGGAACAAGCAGGGAGGCAAGGAGATCAGTTAGGAGGTCACTGCAGAATATAAACTAGGATAATGATGACCTGGAACAGGATATTTACAACTAGTCCTAAAAAGTCTTCATCTCCTTTGCTACAATGTTTCAATAACACAAGTCTGCTGTGTTCCTTCTGATTTTCTTTAAAGAGAAAAAAAATTTTTTCAGTGTTTTTAATAACATGTAAATAATTTTGACCTAGTAGAGATTTGAGTGAATATAGGTATTTAATTTTCATATGTTTACATTTTTATTTCAGTTTTTTATTCACTAAGTACTTAAGCATCTATTTATTGCAAGATGAAGTTACTGCTGACTTTATAGCTCTAATAATGACAATTTGTTTAGTTCGACTGGATATATGCAGAGTACATCATGAGAAACACTGAGCTGGAAGAAGCACAAGCTGGAATCAAGATTGCTGGGAGAAATATCAATAACCTCAGATACGCAGATGACACCACCCTTATGGCAGAAAGTGAAGAGGAACTAAAAAGCCTCTTGATGAAAGTGAAAGTGGAGACTGAAAAAGTTTGCTTAAGGCTCAACATTCAGAAAACGAAGATCATGGCATCTGGTCCCATCACTTCACGGGAAATAGATGGGGAAACAGTGGAAACAGTGTCAGACTTTATTTTTTTGGGCTCCAAAATCACTGCAGATGGTGAGNGCAGTTTAACATTTAAATTCTATCCCTAAAATGAAAAAAAAAAAAAAACAAAACAAAACCCACCCAGCAACGGAAATGGAAAAGCATTGTAAGGGAGGTCAGATGAGAAACAAGAGAGGGTGTGTTCCAGAAACTAAGTGGGATTTTAAGCATGACTCTACCAACCTAGATAGCATATTGAAAAGCAGAGATATAACTTTGCAAACAAAGGTCCATCTAGTCAAGGCTATGGTTTTTCCAGTGGTCATGTATGGATGTGAGAGCTGGACTGTGAAGAAAGCTGAGTGCTGAAGAATTGATGCTTTTGAACTGTGGTGTTGGAGAAGACTCTTGAGAGTCCCTTGGACTGCAAGGAGATCCAACCAGTCCATTCTGAAGGAGATCAGCCCTGGGTGTTCTTTGGAAGGAATGATGCTAAAGCTGAAACTCCAGTACTCTGTCCACCTCATGTGAAGAGTTGACTCATTAGAAAAGACTCTGATGCTGGAAGGGATTGGGGGCAGGAGGAAAAGGGGATGACAGAGGATGAGATGGCTGGATGGCATCACTGACTCGATGGACATGAGTTTGAGTGAACTCGGGAGATGGTGATGGAAAGGAAGGCCTGGCGTGCTGCGATTCATGGGGTTGCAAAGAGTCGGACATGAGTGAGCGACTAAACTGAACTGAACTTACAAAGGAATCAGCTCTAATAATTTAACGAGAATAGATTCAAATATGAACAGATTGTTTGAATTAAGAGTAGACAAATTAGTTTTCAGAAGTCAGTAAGAGACATAAAATAAGCAAAAGGAGGATAAAATGAGACAAACACATTTGACCCAAGGTCCTTGACACATAGAAATGGTCTGAGGGAATTTGTTCAAATACTTAATTCTAAATAAAACGATAACATAAAGAAATATTTTCCAAATCAAAAAGGTTTTGAGCTATGATTCTCGACCCTCTCTTACTACTCTCCTGATTAACTATTTTCTCAGCTTTGACACACTCCTCTTCTTCTTCTTCAGCCTTATTCATCTTTCTCTTTAATCAATCTTCCTTCTCTTCAGCATGATCTATTTCCGCTCACTTTATGAAGCTGTCAATGATAGAGTCGAATTTAAAATAGACAGGCACAGAGCAAAGAGACAAATGTAAAACCAAAAGGAAGCTCTTAAAAGACAAAAGGCTCAAACCCAAAGGATGGCTTTATGCATAGAGAGGAACTGTCTAGCATGAATCTTTCAGCCACATATGGATGACAGAGATAAAAACTATACAATGTTAGAACTGGAAGAGATCACCTACCTCAAAGACACCATGCCATTTTAGAAAGTAAAACTGAAAGTAAATTGCAGATAGATTAACCAAGTTTTCTGATATTGACCTATTGGAAGTTTATCTGAAATCAATCTGACTCCCAGTTTAATGTTTTTCTCTCCAATCTGAATTGATATCAGAGGTATTAATTTCAAATAAAATAAGTAATAACAGTTTCTACAGTCCTTGAAGGTGAAATTAGCTTTTTTATATAAACCAAAACAGCTTATCAAATTGTTTCAGTCTACTTAAATGTTTTGCCTTGAATGTTTTCATCATAGTCAACTCCTTTCCATTGTAAGACAGGAAACATCTCTTATTCATGTCAGTAGTTTCAGAATGTGAAAACTATGCTGAAAGAACATACATAATTGTTTGAAAATCCAAGCAAAAATATTCAAGGACTAGAACTACCACATCAGTATCTACTTATTAGAAAGATGCTTCAGTGGGTTATAGTCCTTAATCTACTTTTGAGGCAAAGACAGTTTTATTTTGTTTTTTTCCCAAGTGTGGAAAAATTTTTAAACCATAATTCCAGAATAGAATTGAGTTGGACACAACAAAAGCAACTGAACATGCACACACCAATCAGAATGAATACCATGCTAATGTTAGATGTGCATATTTTTAGATGGTCTTTTATAATGAATTTTTTTTTCTAACCGAGAATGAACTTAATAACAGATCTGTAATATTTTCCCATTTCTAAATAACTTTTTTTGGTTTGTCTTTGACTCAATGAATTTGTCCTAGATTTTCAAACCTTGAGAATCCTCATAAAATTTTGCCCTTATTTTACTTTTTATCAAATCCAGATACCTTTCTATTTAATCTTTATAAAGCCATAAAAGGGGAAATTCATGTTTAATTTATATATATGAGATCAATTAATATGATTATAATATATCCTTTATACTCTAAGTCATTCTTTAAAAGGATAAGGTAACTTAAAATTCCACCATAAGCCACAAATAAAATTAACACACAAAGTACTTACACTAAAATTAATACAGTCATACATTTATCTCTGAGCTTCCCTTAGCCAAAGCAAAAGAATGGGCACAAGTAGTTACTCAGTTCACAGTATCCAGACAAAGAAAACCACACAGCGGTTCAATACATGCATTCATGTTTCTATTTAGTACCAAGACCAGAGAAAAAAATTCTTTTGTGAATAATCCTGAAGATTCTGCATAATACATGAACAAAATCCTTAGCATACTTAGAATAAATAAACCCAAAAATTTCATAGGGTTGTTTGCTCCAATGTCCCTTAAGTACAAATTAACACTATGCAGGCACTATGTGGATGAGAGAGGTGAAGACCAATAAGACCCTTGAATTCTTTCCTCTGGTAAACCTCACAGAGATTAACAGTCACAAAATCTTACAAATTCCACATTTATAATTCTCTTGCTGGCCCCTCTCCTAGTTTCACCCTCATTTTATCTCACCTGACTTATTGTGGAGCTTCCTAATTGTTCTCCACCTGTAATATCTCACTTTTCCAAGCTACCTGAAACACAGCTCATGCATAGCATGTATAACATAATCATAACAATGTTCTGGTTATGTCACTCCTTCGCTCAAAATCCATTTTGAACAACAACAAAAAGTTAGATTTTCTAATTTTTTTAATACAAGACCCTCCATGATCTGGTCTTAACTTGGTAGTGGGACCTCCAATCCAACAGAGGTGAGCAGGCATTGGGGCAGAAAAACCAATGCAGGCCCTCTGAAGAGGCTGTTCCTCAAGTCCCACTGACCTGCCAGGGAACAAGGTGAGTCTCTTGTCTTGGGAGAAGGAAGACATATATCAAAAAAAAAAATTTTTTTTTTCATTTTTGGCCATGCTGTGAGTCATGAGCAGTTCCCCAGTCAGGGACTGAACCCACACTCCCTGCCATGGAAGCATGGAGTCCTAATAACTGGACCAGGGAAGTCTCAGAAATCTATATTTTTATATAAAACCTCCTGATTTTGAAATATAGGAAACTAGTTCAAAGGAAAATTTGATACTTTTCAAGCCAGTGAAAATATGTCTTCAGGTAGAATGTCGCAGGAGTGCCAGTCTGGTCCACATGTTTTTCTCTCTGTCCCTTCACACTTGCAGCTGAACTGTGTCCTCTACAGTCAACATTCCAAGCCTCCCCTGTACTGTTCCTTCTGAAAGCCTAGATTTGTGGAAGAAAAAACAAAAGAAATCTTCTAGACCCATTTCAGATACCAATTCCACTAAGTTTTTCCAAAATCAGTTAAAAGTAATCGTCTATGCTCTACTGTTGCTCCTGCTGCTGCTGCGTCGCTTCAGTCGTGTCCAACTCTGTGCGATCCCGTAGACGGAAGCCCATCAGGCTCCCCCGTCCCTGGGATTCTCCAGGCAAGAACACTGGAGTGGGTTGCCATTTCCTTCTCCAATGCATGAAAATGAAAAGTGAAAGTGAAGTCGTTCAGTCGTGTCTGACTCTTAGCGACCCCATGGACTGCAGCCCACCAGGCTCCTCTGCCATGGGATTCTCCAGGCAAGAGTACTGGAGTGGGGTGCCATTGCCTTCTCTGGTTTATGCTCTAAAGTCCCACAATATTTGAACTCTGTTTTTTAAAGGCAGTGAACACTCTATCAAGTTCAGTCATTACTTTCATGCATACTTTTTTTCTCCAATTAAAGGGCCCTGGAAGCACAGGCCATGTTTTATTCAGCTTTAAATACTCCATATCAAATTATACCATCTTTCACCCAATCAATTCTCACTTATAAGAATTAATTACCTTAAGATTGTTAATGGAAGAATTTAAATATTGAGTTATACCCATTATAGTCTAGATTTGTTTTCAGTACTTAGAAGTCATGCTTTAGACAGATGGCTTTCTTTTCCCCTTCACAGTCTGTATACATATTTCAGATAGGGAACTTTCTGGCATAACATCAATTTCTTTTGCACTGAGTTCTTTATTTTCCCATGAAATGAAGGTTTGCACTCCCTCAAGCACATCCTTAAAATATCTTGACTCCACATGCAATGTGTAGATTGTTTTATAAACCAATTTTTAGGCCTATGATATATTTGTGCCATTTGTTGGCAAATACAGAGTTTTCAAATTGGTGTAAGTTAACCTGAATACTTTCACAAGCTGAGCAGTAATATCATTTCAAATTTACCAAGTAACTATTTTATAGCCCTAGATATTTTCCTAAATTGGGTTAGTTTATATTGAAATATACTTTTCAAAAGATTCACATGTTTTAATTAAGAGATTAAGAAAACAGATTTTCTAAAAGCCACTCCTATAACCCAGCTTCCTCAGTGACCCCAATAATGATGATGCCAATCTATTAACTGGAAGAGATCACCTACCTCAAAGACACCATGCCATTTTAGAAAGTAAAACTGAAAGTAAATTGCAGATAGATTAACCAAGTTTTCTGATATTGACCTATTGGAAGTTTATCTGAAATCAATCTGACTCCCAGTTTAATGTTTTTCTCTCCAATCTGAATTGATATCAGAGGTATTAATTTCAAATAAAATAAGTAATAACAGTTTCTACAGTCCTTGAAGGTGAAATTAGCTTTTTTATATAAACCAAAACAGCTTATCAAATTGTTTCAGTCTACTTAAATGTTTTGCCTTGAATGTTTTCATCATAGTCAACTCCTTTCCATTGTAAGACAGGAAACATCTCTTATTCATGTCAGTAGTTTCAGAATGTGAAAACTATGCTGAAAGAACATACATAATTGTTTGAAAATCCAAGCAAAAATATTCAAGGACTAGAACTACCACATCAGTATCTACTTATTAGAAAGATGCTTCAGTGGGTTATAGTCCTTAATCTACTTTTGAGGCAAAGACAGTTTTATTTTGTTTTTTTCCCAAGTGTGGAAAAATTTTTAAACCATAATTCCAGAATAGAATTGAGTTGGACACAACAAAAGCAACTGAACATGCACACACCAATCAGAATGAATACCATGCTAATGTTAGATGTGCATATTTTTAGATGGTCTTTTATAATGAATTTTTTTTTCTAACCGAGAATGAACTTAATAACAGATCTGTAATATTTTCCCATTTCTAAATAACTTTTTTTGGTTTGTCTTTGACTCAATGAATTTGTCCTAGATTTTCAAACCTTGAGAATCCTCATAAAATTTTGCCCTTATTTTACTTTTTATCAAATCCAGATACCTTTCTATTTAATCTTTATAAAGCCATAAAAGGGGAAATTCATGTTTAATTTATATATATGAGATCAATTAATATGATTATAATATATCCTTTATACTCTAAGTCATTCTTTAAAAGGATAAGGTAACTTAAAATTCCACCATAAGCCACAAATAAAATTAACACACAAAGTACTTACACTAAAATTAATACAGTCATACATTTATCTCTGAGCTTCCCTTAGCCAAAGCAAAAGAATGGGCACAAGTAGTTACTCAGTTCACAGTATCCAGACAAAGAAAACCACACAGCGGTTCAATACATGCATTCATGTTTCTATTTAGTACCAAGACCAGAGAAAAAAATTCTTTTGTGAATAATCCTGAAGATTCTGCATAATACATGAACAAAATCCTTAGCATACTTAGAATAAATAAACCCAAAAATTTCATAGGGTTGTTTGCTCCAATGTCCCTTAAGTACAAATTAACACTATGCAGGCACTATGTGGATGAGAGAGGTGAAGACCAATAAGACCCTTGAATTCTTTCCTCTGGTAAACCTCACAGAGATTAACAGTCACAAAATCTTACAAATTCCACATTTATAATTCTCTTGCTGGCCCCTCTCCTAGTTTCACCCTCATTTTATCTCACCTGACTTATTGTGGAGCTTCCTAATTGTTCTCCACCTGTAATATCTCACTTTTCCAAGCTACCTGAAACACAGCTCATGCATAGCATGTATAACATAATCATAACAATGTTCTGGTTATGTCACTCCTTCGCTCAAAATCCATTTTGAACAACAACAAAAAGTTAGATTTTCTAATTTTTTTAATACAAGACCCTCCATGATCTGGTCTTAACTTGGTAGTGGGACCTCCAATCCAACAGAGGTGAGCAGGCATTGGGGCAGAAAAACCAATGCAGGCCCTCTGAAGAGGCTGTTCCTCAAGTCCCACTGACCTGCCAGGGAACAAGGTGAGTCTCTTGTCTTGGGAGAAGGAAGACATATATCAAAAAAAAAAATTTTTTTTTCATTTTTGGCCATGCTGTGAGTCATGAGCAGTTCCCCAGTCAGGGACTGAACCCACACTCCCTGCCATGGAAGCATGGAGTCCTAATAACTGGACCAGGGAAGTCTCAGAAATCTATATTTTTATATAAAACCTCCTGATTTTGAAATATAGGAAACTAGTTCAAAGGAAAATTTGATACTTTTCAAGCCAGTGAAAATATGTCTTCAGGTAGAATGTCGCAGGAGTGCCAGTCTGGTCCACATGTTTTTCTCTCTGTCCCTTCACACTTGCAGCTGAACTGTGTCCTCTACAGTCAACATTCCAAGCCTCCCCTGTACTGTTCCTTCTGAAAGCCTAGATTTGTGGAAGAAAAAACAAAAGAAATCTTCTAGACCCATTTCAGATACCAATTCCACCAAGTTTTTCCAAAATCAGTTAAAAGTAATCGTCTATGCTCTACTGTTGCTCCTGCTGCTGCTGCGTCGCTTCAGTTGTGTCCAACTCTGTGCGATCCCGTAGACGGAAGCCCATCAGGCTCCCCGGTCCCTGGGATTCTCCAGGCAAGAACACTGGAGTGGGTTGCCATTTCCTTCTCCAATGCATGAAAATGAAAAGTGAAAGTGAAGTCGTTCAGTCGTGTCTGACTCTTAGCGACCCCATGGACTGCAGCCCACCAGGCTCCTCTGCCATGGGATTCTCCAGGCAAGAGTACTGGAGTGGGGTGCCATTGCCTTCTCTGGTTTATGCTCTAAAGTCCCACAATATTTGAACTCTGTTTTTTAAAGGCAGTGAACACTCTATCAAGTTCAGTCATTACTTTCATGCATACTTTTTTTCTCCAATTAAAGGGCCCTGGAAGCACAGGCCATGTTTTATTCAGCTTTAAATACTCCATATCAAATTATACCATCTTTCACCCAATCAATTCTCACTTATAAGAATTAATTACCTTAAGATTGTTAATGGAAGAATTTAAATATTGAGTTATACCCATTATAGTCTAGATTTGTTTTCAGTACTTAGAAGTCATGCTTTAGACAGATGGCTTTCTTTTCCCCTTCACAGTGTGTATACATATTTCAGATAGGGAACTTTCTGGCATAACATCAATTTCTTTTGCACTGAGTTCTTTATTTTCCCATGAAATGAAGGTTTGCACTCCCTCAAGCACATCCTTAAAATATCTTGACTCCACATGCAATGTGTAGATTGTTTTATAAATCAGTTTTTAGGCCTATGATATATTTGTGCCATTTGTTGGCAAATACAGAGTTTTCAAATTGGTGTAAGTTAACCTGAATACTTTCACAAGCTGAGCAGTAATATCATTTCAAATTTACCAAGTAACTATTTTATAGCCCTAGATATTTTCCTAAATTGGGTTAGTTTATATTGAAATATACTTTTCAAAAGATTCACATGTTTTAATTAAGAGATTAAGAAAACAGATTTTCTAAAAGCCACTCCTATAACCCAGCTTCCTCAGTGACCCCAATAATGATGATGCCAATCTATCACACACCCTGTCCCTCACACACCCTGCCTCCTGGGGGATTCAGAATATATCACTAATCTGCAAGGGAACTTAACTATCACTCAAAATTTGGAAAATAAAGCCAGAAAAACTGGGATTTAAATATATATATAGATAGATTTTAGAACGATACAGAAAGTAGACTCTCCTACCCCTCAAGCTGTAGAGTAGGCAGGTCAAAGTTCCCTGAATATAACCTGAAAAAAGTAGAGATTTGAGCAAAGATGAAATACCATGGGCGTTAAGGAGACTTTGGTTGATAACTGAATTTGAGTAGCTGAAGTTCAAACTGGCATTTTTACAATTTAAACTGCATGTTCATGGAGAAAAATGATTTAAAAGCCAAGTGCTGAAAACTGAAATCTCTTGAATAGTCGTTCTGTTTGAAAAATTACAGACTTGTCAACAAACAGCCATAACATTTACAAAAACATGGGGACAGAGCAAATCAAATGACAAAACATGTGAAGAAGTTTTGTTTTTTTTTTTTTGGTCCTTTCTGCTAAGTAGAATAGACATACACATGCGCTGTCATGTACTTCTCAAATTTAAGATTTGCTTAAAAAGCTATAATGCATTAGTATACTGTATTGGTGTTTTTCTTTCTGGCTTACTTCACTCTGTATAATAGGCTCCAGTTTCATCCATATCATTAGAACTGATTCAAATGTATTCTTTTTAATTGCTGAGTAATACTCCATTGAGTGTATGTACCACAGCTTTCTTATCCTTTCGTCTGCTGATGGACATCTAGATTGCTTCCATGTCCTGGAGAATGGCATTGAAACATGTATATTATCATATGTGAAAAGAATTGCCAGTCCAGGTTCAATGCATGATATAAGATGCTCGGGGCTTGGTGCATTGGGATGACCCAGAGGGATGGTATGGGGAGGGAGGTGGGAGGGGAGTTCAGGATGGGGAACACGTGTACACCCGTGGTGGATTCATGTCAATGTATGGCAAAACCAATACAATATTGTAAAGTAATTAGCCTCCAATCAAAATAAATAAATTTATATTTTAAAAAAACAGGTACAAAGGAGAAAAAAAGCTATAATGCTAAATGCAAATCCTATATGAACAAGTTCATAGGAACTCTGATAAAAGAAGCTTGCACAGTCTTTGGAAATAGATAACAATATCCTTGATGATCATAAAATATTGGTTGGTAATTTTACATTTCAAATTCTTTCCACCTGTATTTAAATTTTCAGTAGAATTCTAAGTACCCACTCCATTGTTCTTAACTGGAGAATCCCAGGGACAACGGAGCCTGGTGGGCTGCATCTATGGGGTCACACAGAATTGGATACGACTGAAGTGACTTAGCAGCAGCAGCAGAATTCTAAGTACCTGACAGTCCACTTCATAGGTTGTCAGCTGCCAGGTGAAAAGACAATGAGGAAAGATTACAAGTGAAATTTCATGCAATATATACATGTGTATGTGTGCTGCTGCTGCTGCTGCTAAGTCACTTCAGTCGTGTCCGACTCTGTGTGACCCCATAGACGGCAACCCACCAGGCTCCCCCATCCCTGGGATTCTCCAGGCAAGAACACTGGAGTGGGTTGCCATTTCCTTCTCCAATGCATGAAAGAGAAAAGTGAAAGTGAAGTTGCTCAGTCTGTCCGACTGTTAGCGACCCCATGGACTGCAGCCCACCAGGCTACTCCGTCCATTGGGTTTTCCAGGCAAGAGTACTGGGGTGGGGTGCCATTGCCTTCCCCGTGTGTATGTGTATATGGTTTAAATCAGATAAACATAAATCTATTCCTTTTAAAGCTGATACTTGACCAAGAACACAAGCAAAATTTTAATTGCTTTGATCTATGACCTTTTGAATATACATCAAATGAAACATCTATACTTTTTAGAGGTTAAAATGATGTTGGTGTCAGAAAGCAATGTAATCAGGTAGTGAATAAAAGCAACTTTGTGATGAGTTTGTCCTGTGAAGCAATAAAAGATCTGTGCAATGGAAGCCTAAAGCCTTGGAAAGAAAATGTCAAGTTGAGAAATGCTTTGACATCAAGATAATGCACAAATAAGAGGAAAGAATGCTTGAGTTGAGGAAACAATTGAAAGAAAAACAATTTATGTGTAATATAGAAGCTTCTGTACACATTTAAGGCATAACAGGCCTGGTAAAGTCTTCAGAAAATGATGAAATATTCTGTTGTTTTCATAGAGAGAAAGAAGAAAACCTCACTGAAAAATCACCATTCAGAATACCAGATTCAAACCAGCTCCTAACTTTTATGCTACACTGAATTTTTCTTTATAAAAACTCGAATTGGAAGGCAATTTCCTTCTAAAAGAAGCAGCAGTGTGGTAGGCAGAATAGCGCCACACCCCAAGATGTTCACAGCTTAATCCCTAGAGCCAGTGAACGTGTCATCCTCCACAACAAAAGGGATTTTGCTGATGTGGTTGAGGACCTTGAGATGGGGGAGATTATTCTGGGTTATCCGGGTTTTGCTAATCACATGAGTGTTTAAAAGCAGAGAACCTTTACCAACTAGAGTCAGAGAGAGATGTGACTACAGAAGAACAATCAGAGAGATTCACATTGCTGGATCTGATGGTGGAGGAAGGAGGCCAGAAGCCAAGGAATGGGTAGTCTCCAGAAGCCAGAAAATGCAAGGAAATGAATTTCCCCTGAACCCTCCCAAAAGGAACGCAGTCCTGATGACACCTTCATCTTAGCCCAGTGAGATCTGTGTCAGACTTTTGACCTATAGAACTGCAAGACAGTAAATCTGTGGTATTTTAAGTGACTACATTTGTGCTAATGTGTTATAGTAAGAAAAGAAAACAAATACAGTATATTCGAGAACATGGGTTTTAATGCATAGAATTTCAAATTTTATGTTGAAAAAAAGCCAAAAGAGTTAAGAAATAACTGTCTCAAGTTTTCAGTAAAATGGCCTATGATACTGCATATAAAACATAAGCTAAAAATAACTTTGTGGAAAGAAATATCTAAAGAAACTTAAATATCTTCAGAAAAGTAGCCCAGATTTCTATCTCCTCATAGATGGAGAGCCTAGTGAAACTATTTTATTTTGAAAAACCTGCTTGAATTTCACTTGATGGTTAAGACATTAAACTTGACCATGCTAGTCCCTGCAGTTAAGTCTCCATGGTGTCCTATTTTATGTAATATTAAAAGCAAAACCCATACCACAGCCTATAGGCTCTATGTGGTCTGACCCCTGTGGTCACATTTTCTGTTCCTCTCCTATTTCTCACCAAGTCTCAGCCACACTGGTCTTTTTCCTGATCTTTAAACATGCAAATCTTATTCCCACCTTACTCCAGCGCCTTTGCACTGTTCCCTTTGCCTGAAATGTGTGGGAAAGTATTACATAAGGATTAAAACTAAACAGAGCACTCAAAGAAAGCAAACCAGAAACCTGCATTACATTAGAACCATCTGGGCACCACTGAAAGTATGTAGATTGCAGAACCCCAGGCACCATGCTGAATTAACTCTGTGTGGGCCCCAGAATCGTATTTTAGAATAAATCTAGAGAAGGCAAATGATAGCATCACCACTGTTTTAGATGGCAGCAACATGGGGCCCCTCAGTCCAGCCCAGCAGAGACAACCACACTGTAGGATGACATGCTGCCTTCTTAATACCTAACTCGCAGGTTGGTATAAGAATCCTGATAGATGTAGTGATATCTTTGGGAAACCAATAGCATGGGAGAGTGGCTAGAAGCACAGACACCTGGGTTCATAATCCCAGCTCTGCCACTTAGCTGCTGATATACTTGAGCAAGCTACTTTACCCCACTGGGCCTTAATCACCTCATCTGTAAACTGACAAGTGGTAATTTAACAAAGCTACCTCAAAGAGTCATGAGGACTGAATTATTTATTATGCATAAAGTAGAACAGTGCTTGACCAACAGTAAGAGCTCACCAAATGTTGGTCATGGTATGTCAAAAACATCATTCTGGTGAGTCAACCATCCTTTCATTTGGACAGGATCCACTTTTTAGTGGAGTTTTGCTAGTGTTTGAAATATGCTCTCTTAATGTCTAAACTTACCTATTTTTTTTCATCTTTCAAAGCTGTTCTATGAAATAAAATGAAAAAATTCTAGGTTCTCCCCACTGTCTTCCAAACGGCTTAATCAATGACTGGTATTAAGTGTGCCAGCCACAAAATCTTTACAATTATATCAGATGGTTACTGTTTCTCTGCTGATACACACTGAATCATCCAAACCCACAGGAAACTAGGGATAAATATCAATAAAATCTTCTTTTATTCTCCCAAGATCCCTGCTGATTTCTTCCCTCCTCTGGTGGCTAAACTAAAAGGATATAGATTACTTCAGAAGCTGTTGCCTACAAAAAAATTAAAGTAAGATAACACTTACATGAATTCAAATATGATTTCAGCACTGAGGATTAAGCTCTAAATCCATCAAAGGTGTAAATGAGTCAGTACTAATCCTTTGGCCTTAACTAACTCAAGAGATAAATGGACATTAAAAAAATAATGAAATATTGCCATGTCAGAGAAAGGCAAATACATATGATATCACTTATATGTGGAAGCTTAAAAAAATGATACACATGAACTTATCCACAAAACAGAAACAGTTACAGACATAGAAAACATACTTATGGCTACCAAAAAGGATAGCTGGGGAGGAGTTGGGAGAGATAAATTAGGAGTTTGGGATTAACAGGTATACACTACTACACATAAATTGGTAAACAACAAGCACCTACTGTATAGCATATGGAGCTATTGATATATTCAATATCATGTAATAACATATAAAGGAGAGGAATATGAGAAAGAATATATGTGTTTGTATAACTGAATCACTTTGATATATACTTGAAACTAACACAACATTATAAATTAACTATATGTGTGTATTAGTCACTCAGTTGTGTCCAACTCTTTGCAAACCCTTCGTCTGTAGCCTGCCAGGCTCTTCTGTCCATAGAATTCTCCAGGCAAAAATACTAGAATGGGTAGCCATTCCCTTCTCCAGAGGATCTTCCTGACCCAGGGATCGAACCCAGGTGTCCTGCATTTCAGGCAGATTCTATACTGTCTGAGCCATCAGGGAAGCCCAGAAAACCGATCTGACCCCAGCGTGACTTGAACACACAACCTTCTGATCTGGAGTCAGACATGCTACCATTGCACCACAGGGTCACACAAAATTAACTATATTTCAATTTAAAAAGAGAAATAAATGGATATTTGAGCCTGAAGAGTTTGAAGAAGGAAGATGTTTATCTTTATCCATTAGAAGGTAGCATTCAATCAGTCTAGCCATGAAATTTGGGAGATCTGAAGTTTAAAGATTTGTAAATTTCAGGGGCTTTCTTGTTCCCAAGGGGGTTGGCTATGGAACAAAGCCCACAAATGGGCCCTTTTATGCTGGGCAGTAAGAAAGGAGAGTCAAGGAGAATTGGCAACTAACCTGAAAGAGGTAAGAAAGGAAAGGGCCTGGGTGTTACCTGGGTCTGTTCTCTCTTTCCATTTCAGATGTGGGAAGGATCCATTAGGGCTTTTTGTGGCCAGACAATCTTCTTTAAATGGTGGCTGAGAGCATGAATAATGGAGGCACTGAGCCCCTCAAGAAGCTGAAAGAATCACACAAGCATTGGCTGGAGTACTGGACATCGCAGAAGCCCTGGGTATCTCACAATTAGCTAACGAGCCTTATGAGCAGAGTAACCGAAAGAGTCACCTTGCAGGGCACTAGTGGTGAGATATGGGCTGCACCAAAAACCAAGCCAGGGTTTGGACAAGAGCATTCAGGCCAACCCTCTCCTCATGGCAGGCGTTTTACTACAGGCTGCAGATGTCGTCGATGCCAGAGGAGGATGAAGAAGGAGGGATGCGGACTCAGGGAAAGAGAGAAAGAAAGACCGTTCAACTGAACAGTGTTGGGAATCCAGCAGTAACCGAGTCAGTTTTACCCAAACTGGACTCTAAAAGCATATTTGAAACGGTTGGACTTGAGAACTATTCAGTTTTAAGGTGGAGGGGATTGGAATATGTAGAAATAAAAATTTTCAACAGAAATAGAGTCACAGATGTAGAAAACAATCTTATGTCCTGGGGGCAGGGTGGGGGAAATGGGAGAGTGGATAGATAAAATAGATAACTAATAAGGACATAAATGCATAGCATGGAAAAGTCTACTTGGTACTTTCATGGGGGAAAAAATATAAAAAAGAGTGGATATATGTTATATGTATATATATAACTGATTCACTTTGCTCCACAGCAGAGAGTGACACAACATAGTAAATCAACTATAGTCCAATAAAATTTTTTTAATGTTTTAAAATAAATAAAAACAAAATTTTCATTCTTGTTTTTAAAGATTTAACTTTAAATGGAATATAATCTATAAATTTGGATTCACCATGTTGTACACTGGAAACTAACATTAATACTGTAAATCAACTATACTTCAATTAAAAAATAATTTTTCAATCTTCTGTGAGAAACAGTAATGAAGACTGAGGGGAAAATAAGTTATTAAAAAAAGAACAGAGTTCTAGTTTATACATATCTGATATGTCAAATTTATACATATTATACCTTTAAATTCTAAAGCCTCTCTTTCCCAAACTAAACTTTTCATTTCCAAACAATAGGCTAAAATTTGAGGGAAATTCACATAAGTGACTTTTGGGTATATCAAATTTAGCTGTCAGTGTTTTCCCCACGAGATGAGCACCCTGAACCTTGTAACCTTGGCCAAGCCATGGCTCCAGTTTTCTCATGTAAATTTAAGAAGTTGAATCTAATGGTCTAAATTTTCCTCCAACTCAGTAATTTAAGTAGAAAGTTCCTCTCAGGTCTTTGTTTAGAACCAAATGTATAATTAAAGCATGATAGAAATAGGGGAATAGCTTCCCTCCCAGAAATTTTACTAATCTGAAGGTTCAGAAATGTCTAAACAAGTTAATATTTCACTGCAAGGTGTTTGTGAAATATTTACTTCGTCAACTGATATAGGTTTACCTATCAATCTTTGTTTGATCCAAGATTAACTCATAAATCAGACAAGGATAAATGAACGCTCACCAGTGGGCCTCTTAAAAGAATTAAACTTTAGTATGTCATCAGCCAGGTTTTTTTGACTGAATGGAATGTGAAAGCAACACATTCCTTCCAAAGAACTTTCCTCTTAAAGTTTCCCTTTGGAAAGATAAAAGGTGTTATTTATTTTGCTTAATAAAGACTTTCTAGAATAATAATGTTTTTAGTATTAGCAAATTTGTAAACTCTATAAATCCTCAGACCTACTCTCCTTTAAGTATTTTAAGTCAAGAGATTCTAAGTCTCTTTTAAATCCCCTAGAATATGATTCCTGGTGATTTACTATAAATCCCAATACAGCTAGGAAGCATTAATGCATTTTGTTCGATAAGACTTTCTTATGAATGCACAGCCATCATGTTTTCCAATATATGATTCTGTTCACATCTGCTATAGGGTTTGGAGGAGTGGCAGACATTGGCAATTTTGTAAAGTGTTCTTGAAGCAATAGAAAAGCAAAAAAAAAGTCATAATTTTCTATGGGGATAATTTCTATGCCACAGTGACACTTTTAAATGTTTTCAATAGTGTTGATTTATTAGGAACTTAGAAAGGTAGTACTTAGAACCAGCTTTCCCCATAAAATCTCAGTGACGGAGAACAACTTTTACATTTTTCAAACTGTCCATTGTGAAAGATTTTTTCATTACGATGGAGGTGTTTAGAGGTTTTTGATTTAATGTAGAATGATAACTCCCTTGAGTTGCAGACTTCTGGAAAGAACAATGAAACAAACATTCTTACCCTTCCCCTGAGTTCAATCATGAAATACATTTGATGATCCATGGCAACACAGTACTTCCCTGACTTGCTTGAGCTCTCTAACACAAAATTTGAATTCTCACAAATTAAAAATAATTTATACATGTATTACTTTGACCTTGTATTTTCAAAACAAGAGAAGCTGCAGCTCCTATCTACTCACCATTGTTACGTGGTTAATTCAGACAGTGGTGAAACTGTCCTAGTTTGTTCTGGACTGAGGGGTTTCCAAGATGCTAGATTTTCAATGCTCAGACCAAGAGGGAATACAAAATAAGCTGGTCACCCAACAGAGGTTTCCAAACTTTAGGGTGCCTCATAATTACTTGGAGGGCTTGTTAAAATTCAGATGTCATAGGCCCCTCCACCGAATTTTTATTCAGCAGATCTAACAAATTCCCAGGTGATTGTCCGAGGGTTACATTTTGAGAAGACACTGCCATATGCCTGGCCACAGCTGATCCAGATGATCTTATCAGAAAGTCTGGTAAGAAGTCACAAGAATTTGACATTGGAACTCAATATCTTACAACAATAACCATGGTCATATAAAAAAAAATCTACATCTGACTCTAGGCACAAGGGAAAAGGGGAGGTGTGGCGGGATTCTTTTGTACCTAACATGTTTCCAGTTCCTGAATCCAGTCCTTCAAGGAGGCTCAGTTGTACCTGTCACCCTCCAGTTCTACAAGGTTTTCTCATTGCCTGCTGAAAAACTGGACTTCTCAGGTGGCTCAATCTCCCTGCCAAGGTAGGAAATGCATGTCTGATTCCTGGGGTGGGGAGATCCCCTGGAGAAGTAAATGGCAACCCTCTCCAGTATTCTTGCCTGGGAAATCCCATGGAGAGAGGAGCCTGGTGGGCTACTGTCCACGGGGTAGCAAAGGGTCAGACACTTACAGCAACAGCAACAACTGATAAACTCTTGTTTTTTAACTTTGGCTACTCTGAGTGTCTCATGTTACATAAGCCAATATAACCCTGATTAAAACCAAAATGCTCCAAATAATTGTATGCAATAGAGATAACAATTGAGCTAGGTCCAGGAAAATATATTGGCTCCAAGCCACTTTAGTGTTTTTTATAACTTTTAAAACTGCCAGAGAAACTATTCTAAGTCCTCATATTATGACAGAGTTTGGAAAGTTGATGGGCTTCTTATATAAATGCCTAAACTAAACTAAATGTGCAAAATGCTGTAAGGAGAGAAGCAAAAGGAAAAATGATCTACTCAAGTTAATTAAGATGTCCAAAGAGGACATTTTACCACAATGTTGGGGTCCATTGAAATCTCAACAGACTTAGAACATTAGAGTAAATGATGGATTAGACTAAGTGGATCTGCCCTCTGTGGAATTTTACAGGCAACTCCACAGAGAAAATTGAGAATGTTATGTTTCCTTGATCAGAAATGGAATCATGTTTTCAAGATTTTGAAGAGGATTTTAGAAGCACGGAGTCCATTACAGTCTGAGTCATCTCTCTACCTCTCACAGCAAAATTACCATCCTGCTTTTAAAGATGCTTAAAGAGAATGATTTCAAAATCTCTTCTAATAAACCTTCTTTAATAATCAGTAGAATTCACTGCCTAGAAATGTCCTGATGATATCCAGAGCTCTCCTACTCCATTTGTAGTTTGTTTCTTTTAACCTAGAGGACGGCTGATCAGGTATTTTGAGTGACAAAAAACAGGCTCTGGAAGGTCAGTGTTGATTTTGCCTTTTATCGTATTTCCTTTGACCCTGCACTGTTGCAGCCCTCTGGGACAGCCTCAAGCATTTTGTTTCTCTACTCAAACCCATCAGTTTCTGAAATTCTTGATTTATTAAATAGCACTCGGAGATCTATTCTCCTAAATACAGTATTTTCTGTTATGAGTCCCTGCTTACTTTTAGTCTCCTTTGCATACACATTATCTTCCTAAAGTGCTTCTCCTTGAGTGTGACCCTGTGCTCTTCTAACATAAATCTTTCTGCCTGATTCTAACCACATTTTCATGGGTTACACCATCTTCAGTTCATCTGAGTGATTCTGAATCCCAGTTCTGTCGTCTATCAGGCTACCTACCGTCTCCTCATTCCCACTCCCCAAGTCATCAAAAATCTAATAAATGTGTTTTTTTCCATCTTTCAGGTAAACATGTTACAACTTTCAAAAGTTCTGAACTTATAATCCCTAAAATTTGATTTATCACCCACATATAACTCAAGGTGTCAAGACTCACAGGTAACAAACAGATACAAATACAGTATTTGTTACCAGAAGCACTTACAGTGTAGAGAGAGTACACTGCTTTGCTATTTAAACTACACCCTCTGCCTTAGCTGCAGGTTTCTCCCTTTCAGCAATATTTACCAGAGTAATCCTCATCCAGTTTCATTACGTCCTCGTTAGTACTTGTCTGTTATCTCCTCACTGCCAAATCAAAAGTAAAGGTTCTTTTTGTTTTATGATCCCTGTGAGCAAATGTCATTCTTGGCTGAACACATCGAGTGCCCATAGGTTCTAATAGTTGAAGTGAGTAAAGCACCTGCCATCCATCAAGGTTTATGATGTGGTTACCATAGCTACCAAAACCCCATGCATTCCAGATCACATGGGATCTGCTCTGTAAGAAAAAAAAAGAGAGAGAGAGAGTGAGAGAGAAAGGTCTGCAGGGAATTAGCCACATGAATTCAGTTCCAATTAAACAATAAAATCAATCAAGAAATAACTCAAAATTATGTAAAATACAACAGTAAGCTAAGAGTTACCGAGATGAGCTGAGAACAAATACAAAATCACACTGACCTAAAATAGGTGGACAAAACTAAATCCATATAACTTCTCTTTTATGCTACATCATATCAGCAGATGGCAAGGTGTACAATTTTCAAGGCTTCCTTGGAGAGCATCTTTGGAAAAAAATGCTGGAGTACATAACTTTTAATCAAAAGTTACTGTGGAATCCTTTCTTCTTTCCCCAAAGAAGTTTGCTTTTAAATAACAATGCTAGAGTTGAATTTTATACTAAACATTTCATCTAAAAGGCACATACTGCTCTATAAATGTATTAATTCTCACAACTTTTCTGTAAAGCACAAGGGTAGCAAACTCCCCAGATGTGCTTATTGAATTTTTAAAAAGCAGTTTAAGTTGAATCAATAGTCTATTCAGAAAAGGTTAAAAAGGTAGGCCTTGCACTGTGTCTTAATAATCAAAGTCCACTAAGAATTTATTAGACTATGACAAAAGAAAAAGAAAGGAAATAACTTAAGCTTTTGTACATTGCCTGTTTGGCTTTTATTAAATGCTACCTTCCATACTTTCTATAGCATTGGGAGATAGCAATTTAATATTACAAACTTCAGCATGTTGCTACCAGTTTGCAAATATTGGGCTGGCCAAAAAGTTCATGCATGGTTTTCGTTTTGGTTTTTTTTTTAACGTCTTTTTTTTTTTTGTATTTATTTATTTTTTTACACGAACTCCCAAACATGAACCCCCCTCCCACCTCCCACCCCACATCTTCCCTCCAGATCATCCCCATACACCAGCCCCAAGCGTCCTGCATCCTGCATTGAACATAGACTGGCAATTCATTTCTTACATGATAGTATACAAATTTCAATGCTATTCTCCCAAATCATCCCACCCTCTCCCTCTCCCTCTCCTT
>SJYX01014575.1:45289-89558 GCA_006410675.1 Oreotragus oreotragus
GCTTTGTAGTAGAGCCTGAAGTCAGGCAAGGTGATTCCTCCAGTTCCATTCTTCTTTCTCAAGATTGCTTTGGCTATTCAGGGTTTTTTGTATTTCCATACAAATTGTGAAATTATTTGTTCTAGCTCTGTGAAAAATTCACTTACACTGTTGGTGGGAATGCAAACTATTACAGCCACTATGAAGAACAGTGTGGAGATTCCTTAAAAAACTGTAAATAGAATTGCCTTATGACCCAGCAATCCCACTGCTGGGCATACACACCGAGGAAACCAGAATTAAAAGAGACACGTGTACCCCAATGTTCATCACAGCACTGTTTATAATAGCCAGGACATGGAAGCAACCTAGATGTCCATCAGCAGATGAATGGATAAGAAAGCTGTGGTACATACACATAATGGAGTATTACTCAGCCATTAAAAAGAATACATTTGAATCAGTTCTAATGAGGTGGATGAAACGGGAGCCGATTATACAAAGTGAAGTAAGCCAGAAAGAAATACAGTATACTAATGCATATATATGGAATTTAGAAAGATGGTAATGATAACCCTATATGCGAGACAGCAAAAAAGACACAGATGTACAGAACAGTCTTTTGGACTCTGTGGGAGAGGGAGATAGTGGGATGATGTGGGAGAATGGCATTGAAACAGGTATGATATCATATAAGAAATGAATCACCAGTCTAGGTTCAATGCAGGATACAGGATGCTTGGAGCTGGTGCACTGGGATGACCCAGAGGGATGGTATGGGGAGGGAAGTGGAAGGGGTGTTCAGGATTGGGAACACATGTACACCCGTGGTGGATTCATGTTGATGTATGGCAAAACCAATACAATATTGTAAAGTAATTAGCCTCCAATTAAAGTAAATACATTTAAATTTAAAAAATAACAAAAAAAATAAAAGTAAGCACTAAAGGTAATTAAGTGTGCAAACATGAAAGTGAAAGTGTTAGTCACTCAGTCGTGTCTGATTCTTTGCAACCTCCTGGACTGTGTAAACTGCCAGGCTCCTCTGTCCATGGAATTGTCTAGACAAGAATACTGGAGTTGGTAGTCGTCCTTTCTCCAGATTTTCCTGACCCAGGTATCAAACCCAGGTCTACTGTCTCCTGCACTGTAGGTGGATTCTTTACCATCTGAGCCACCAGGGAAGCCCAATAAAGTGTGTAGACATCTCACTATAGTACTTGGTGCAGAGTAAGAGCTCAGTAAGTGTTACCTGGAATCACTGCTGAAATTGCTGGGTCCAAGCAATGGCGCTTGCAGCTAAGTCACTTCAGTCATGTCCGACTCTTTCCAACTTTATGGACCATAGCCCATCAGGCTCCTCTGTCCATAGGATTTTCAAGGCAAGAATACTGGAGTGGGTTCCCATGCCCTCCTCCAAAGGATCTTCCCCACTGAGGGATCAAACCCACATCTTCTGCAGCTCCTGCACTGCAGGCAGATTCTTTACCATTGAGCCACTGGGGAAACTCTCAAGCAATAGTATATTTTATTAATTGTTTTAAATCACCACTTATCAAAATTGAACCAATTCATATATACTATCAGTGTACAAAAAGAGCCCATGTCCTCATAACTCTGCCCATTTTTAAAATATTTGATAATTATCATAAATATTACTTGTTTAGTCAGTCACGTCAGACTCTGCAACCCCATGAACTGCAGCAAGCCAAGCTTCTCTGTCCTTCACCATCTCCCGGAGGTTGCTCAAACTTATGTCCATTGTCAGTGATGCCATCCAACCATCTCATCCTCTGTCATCCCCTTTTCCCCCTACCCTCAATTTTTCCCATCATGAGGGTCTTTTCCAGTGAATCGGCTGTACATCAGGTGGTCAAAGTATTGGAGCTTCAGCTTCAGTATCAGTCCTTCAAAAGAATATTCAAAGTTGATTTTCTTTAGGATTCATTTGTTTGATCTTCTTGCAGTCCAAGGGACTCTCAATAATTTTCTCTAGCACCACAGTCCAAAAGCATCATTTCTTCAGTGCTCAGCCCTTTTTATTGTCCAGCTCTCTCTCATCCATACATGATTACTGGAAAAAACCATAGCTTTGACTATAAGGATCTTTGTAGGCAAAGTAATCTCTCTGCTTTTTAACATGCTGTCTAGGTTTGTCATAGCTTTTCTTCCCAGGAACAAGCATGTTTTAATCTCACGGCTGCAGTCACCATCCACAGTGATTTTAGAGCCCAAGAAAATAAAGTCTGTCACTGTTTCCATTGTTTCCCCATCTATTTGCTATGAAGTGATGGGACTGGATGCCATGATCTTCATTTTAAATATTACTACTGCTCATCAATATTTCCATTTCTCCTCTCCTTCCAGATACAGGAGAGGATTCAGTCTCTCTACCCTCTTGAAGTTAGCTAAAGCCAGATAACTTGTTTTGGCCAATAAGTATGAGTCAAAATGACTTCTGTCAGTTCTAGACACAACCATTCAAGAACCATTCAAAACTCTGCCTGTCCTCTCTTCCCCCACCACATTGTCTAAGAAGGTCAAATCTTCAAGACAGGGCATCTATAAGATGACGGATTCCCCGAGTCACAGATTAGAGAACGGATGCCCCAGAGAATCTTCCAGACTACCCACAGAGGATTACATCCCAAGTGAAAAATCCTGTTGTACCAAGCCTGTAAAATTTAGGTGTCTGCTTCTCAACAAACCTATCCAAACCACCTACAAGGTGAAAAATTCTTATCATCTTATTCCTTTGGTTACTAATAATCTTATACATCTTATCATATCTTTTTAAACTGAGGGTGGGAGGGAATTGCCTATTTATGTTTTCTAGGAAAGTGTTTGATTTTTAATCACTTACTTTTAGTAGCTCTATATTAATCCATCCCTTTTCTCATCCCAGACACTCAGAAATTCTGTAGCATTTGAGAAGAGATTCCTAGCAGCTCAGATGGCAAATAATTCACCTGTAATGCAGGAGATCTGGGTTCAATCCCTCGGTCAGGAAGATCCCCTGGAGAAGGAAATGGCAAGTTACTCCAGTATTCTTGCCTGGAGAATTCCATGGACAGAGGAGCCTGGCAGGTTACAGTCCATGGGATCACAAAGAGTTGGACACAACTGAGTGACTAACACTTTCATAAAGTACAAAGGATCTCTGAGATGTCTGTGATTTTGCTCATTAATCAAAGCACAAATACTGCATATTTATCTTGAGATCCCTATTAGGATGTGATATAATTATGTATGCATCAAAATATCGCCTCTTTCATATTCACCATAGCATCTAGCACATTGTTTGTTATCTAGTAGGTACTCAATGGGGCTTCCCTGATGGCTCAATGGTAAAGAATCAGCTTGCAATGTAGGAGACACAAGAGATGTAGTTCAATGCTTTGGTCAGGAAAATCCCCTGGAGGAGGAACTGGCAACCCACTCTGGTATTCTTGCTGAAAAAATCCCATGGACAGAGGAGCCTGGTGTGCTATAGTCCAGAGAGTTGGACACAAAGTCAAAAAGAGCTGGACACAACTGAATGACTATGCATGAGCACAATGTACTCAATAATAATTTAAAAGAATGGATACATGTATACATATGGCTGAATCCCTTCACCATTCACCTAAAACTAACATAACACTGTTAATCAGCTATACTCCAATACAAAATAAAAAGTTTAAAGCTTGAAAAAATAAATAAAAGGGATTTTTATAAGCTGAAAATCAAAAGAGATCTTGGAGAGGTTTAAGTTCAAGTTGGACCATAAAGAAGACTGAACACCAAAGAACTGATGCTTTCAAACTGTGGTGCTGGAGAAGACTCTTGAGAGTCCCTTGGACAGGAAGGAGATCAACCCAGTCCATCCTAAAAGAAATCAGCTCTGAATATTCATTGGAAGGACTGATGCTGAAGCTGAAACTCCGATACTTTGGCCACCTGATGCAAAGGGCCAACTCATTGGAAAAGACTCTGATGCTGGGAAAGAGTTGAGGGCAGGAGGAGAAGTGGGTGACAGAGGATGAGGTGGTTGGATGGCATCACCACTCAATGGACATGAGTTTGAGCAAGCTCCAGGAGATAGTGAAGTACAGGGAAGCCTGGCATGTTGCAGTCCATGGGGTCGCAAAGTCAGACACAACTGAGTGACTGAACAACAATAATTTTATTTTACAAGTGAGGACACTGAGATGCCAGTGGAGGAAATAGTGTGACTCTCATGGGAGATGGAGCCATCATGAATCTCCCACACCCCCGTAAAGGAAGTGCTCCAAATCTGATCTCTAATATTAGTATGAGCAAATTACCTGAAGTGCCATATTCAATTGTTAGACTGTCCTTGAATACTTAAATACAACTATGTACCTTACTGATTCTGGGAAGGAAAAGTAGAATAAAGAACTCAACTTACTTTGTTCTCTAGCCAACTAGCCTTCTATGTGTTTTCAGACATACTGGACAGACTATACCTAATCATCTTATTTCAGAAGGGATGATTAATTACAAACAGCAAAGGTTAAGTCAACTACAAGTATTTTCCCCCACGGTGATTGGCGTTACCATACGTACCAATAAAATCCACCAGCTTCAGGTGCATTTTATCATAAGGCCAGTTCTCATCTAGGTGTGACAGACTGAATCTTTGATATCATCATTAAAATCAGTGGGAATTCTAACAGAGTCAGAAGTGTGGAATTGGGTGTACCAGCTCTGAAACTGTGGATGCTCATTTAATTCCCCTGCTAATTTTTCAAGCAAAAAGATTTATCCCATCTGACAGAGCAATCCAAAGAATCTCTCCAGTGCAGGTTATTCAGCTCTGAATTGAAAATTACAAAAATGACAATAACCGCATGTTAAATTATATTTTCCTACACTTCACTCCCTCCTTGTTATGTTCCTAGTTCTTAACCTGGTTCCTAGTCTTAACCTGGTTAGGAATAGGGATCCTTTACCAAGAACTAACCCTAATAAAGCCTTGATTGCAGAACGCCTACAGGAGGAGAAAACACCTCCTGGTTACAGAGAGAACAGACACCCACATGGATTCAGTTGTTCTTGGACTGCCCCAGCGGCTAACCAAGATATTGTAGGCAGGCAGAAACTGGCAAGTCACTAGTAGTTCTTTTCCTGTGTATTCAGGGATCATCCTGTATATGCAGGGCTAGGTTAACCAAGAGGCAGACAAAGCATGTCCTTGGGGCCCAGAGAGACACAGAGAGAGCAGGACACCTAGGAAGAATGTGTTTTGTACCATTAAAAAAAAAAAAGTTTAGAATTTTTTAAATTGCAAATTGCATGGGGAAATAGCACAATGCCTTCAGAGCTTGTTTTTCTAATGATCAGTGATGAAGGAACAGTTTTGTTTTTTCTCCCCAATCCATCATGGATGGACATAACTATAAATTTAAATAAAAATTCATTACTCAAAAAATAATTTAAAATAGATATATATTAAAATAGGGCTTCCCTGGTGGCTCAGATAGTAAAGAATCTTCCTGCAATATAGGAGGCCTGGATTCAGTCCCTGGGTTGGGAAGATCCCCTGCAAAAGAGATGGCTAACCACTCCAGTATTCTTGCCTGCAGAATTCCATAGACAGAGGAGTCTGGTGGGCTACAGTCCATGGGGTTGCAAAGAGTCAGATGTGACTGAGTGGCCAACACTTTCACCTTCCCTTTTTTTCATATATAAAATACAAGCCTAAACTTTTTTCAGTATTAGATCCAAGCTACACAAAATTGCCCAAACGGTTATAAAGATCTCCAAACATTCACTCCTGTGGCACACCACAACTGGCCTGCAGACCCCACTTGAAGTAGGGCACCTCTAAAGGGCTTAACTGGCCTCTGGTTCAAAATAATTATGGCAGTGAGTTGATTTGGGTTTTCTCTTCATTAATATTTTATCAGCCTGGTTTTGCTATCAGTGGGACTCAAATCCCAAATTATTAATTTTAGCACTGTTTCTTCCCAGAATGTACTCAGCAAAGTAGATCTGTTAGCCATGCTTGGTGCTTCATTCATCTGGTATTGGTCTCCTTCATTCAACATTTACTGAACACAGCTCTGTGGCGGGCACTGCTGGGAACAGTCAATGGCAGTTGTTGCCCTCTTTCATCTAGTCAAGAGACCACTACTAACTGGTTTTATTTCTTTCTTTTTGCCACAAACTTTCAAGCTAAACCTGCACAAGTTGAAATGAGGTCATCATTAGCTGGTGCCTTGTTAACCTGCTGTCTGGGAGCTTTACTTCGCCTTATTCAAATTCCTTCAACTTCCTTTCTTCTATTCTCCTACCACACACCCCAACTTTTAATTATTACTCCTCCTTGAGGTATCTGCCCAAAGAACTCCAAGACAAAAGGAAATCACAAATCTTAGTGATTCAGGCTGACTTTCAAAGAGGAGCCACCAAGTCCACAACCATCACTGATCCTGTTAGAATCATTTCTATGAAACTTACTTGAATGACTTTGTATGTATCTGGAGTTTCTCATTCTCTTTTTATCATAGAAGGCTAAGATTTAACAAGAACCTTAATTAAATTTGTTATATTCTAAGGGGAAAAAAGCCCAATATTTCTTACAAAATTAAGTGTAATTTGAGGCATTATACACAAATCATGTATTTGCAAACCTCATTTTCTTTATAAGCTTTATCATTCATCAGTCAAATTAACAAACAAGATTTTCTTTAAAAAAGTAACATCTCTCTAGATCAAAGTTACATCTCGAAAACTCTAGGAACTAAATCCTAAAAACCTAGGGCTACAAAAAACACTTCTAAACATACTATCATTTTAAAGTTTGTTTTTGTTGCAAAACCAAATAAAACACTAGTAATAGTCCTTAGTGTTTTAAGTCCAATATATTGTCTAAAATCTAAGCACTAGCACCTGACATTTTATACTTAATTAACTCAAGAAGAAAATGTGAAGGAAAAAGTTAAACTGCCCTCCCACATAACATGTTCCAAATAATTTCATGGAGAAGGAAATGGCAACCCACTCCAGTACTCTTACCTGGAAAATCCCATGGACGGAGGAGCTTGGTGCAGGCTACTGTCCATGGGGTCGCAAAGCGACTGAGCGACTTCACAAACTCACTCACCATAAATTTACCTTCAGTATAGATCATTGCTATACTTTTTAACTCTTTAATTAAGGCCAGTTATAACCTCCATTGGAATAGATACCCCGGCTTCTTTTACCTCATGGATAAATTCAACCATAAATAATCATCCTATATTGACTGAAACTGCATTATTCCCAGAAATGATAATGATCTCATTAATATCCTGTTCATGCTTTGCATTACTCCACTTAATTTAAAGCAAGATCACAAATATTTTTCCCTATTTAAGTTGCATAAACATAGCATATATTTCATCAAGTTTAATCACAGGTAAGTCTAATGAGATACATGGGACTTTTAAGAAATGAAATGTGATATCCAAACTAAATTTGCTATTCTCTGCAGGTCCAATAAGTCAGCCAACCTTTTTAAGTAAATCATAAGCAGAAATAAAGTTAAAGCTTTACAGGCCCAGAGATTTGGAACTTCAAAGTGTCTACTACGAAAGACCTAAGGAGAAGATGTACAGCTTGCAAAAGGAAAACAGACTTTTCTGTCTTTAATTATCTTTTGTTCACACGGACACCTATGATTATATCTCTTACACACACAAAACCCCTAAAACTTCCTTTGTATTCCACACTGCCACAAAGTACATCTTCCAAAATATATCCCCTCATAGATTATTTTCATTTTACATGAAAACTTTTAATATAGATGAGGTCACATATAAGAAAGGTTCTCTTTCTTATATTCTCTTTCTGGCATCATGTATCCATTTTTAGTGTTCCTGTCACCTATGGGCTACAACCATCCTGAATACTTCCTACTGCTTCTCTAGATCTGATTCATCTACATTATCATTTTATTTGTTTGTTTTTATGCATTTAACGTCCCTCAGAATCTTCTACTTTAATTCATGTAGCATCATGTGATCCTTAGCCATTCCCAGCAAACCATCAATCTCTCCAAGGGGTGCAAAGGCAGGCCTCTCTCATTGTGCAAAGGCAGGACTCTCATTTTTCCTCCCTACCATTGAAAAAAAATATACCAAGTTAGTCTGCATCTCATAAGTTAAGAGCCATCAAAGATCGCCTCCTGGCATTGAAATAGCACTGTTCTTTTCCACTGGCACTCATTGTGGTCCTAGGAATGCTGCCAGCTTTGAGTAATAAATAAACTTGACATTCCTCAAAAATCCAACATGTATTCTACACTCACATTTAATATGTTTTGTTTATGAACTTAAGAAAACAACACATACAAATGCATTCCTTTAGCTATTACAAAGAAATAAATATCACTATTGATATATTTAGCACAGTAAAGCCCAATTATCAATGTTACCAGCAATCAAACCTCTTCTCTTTATTAGGTTGTTACCTATTGCAAAAATATACCTCATTATGATTTTCAAATTTAGGAGATGCTCCTTTCACAATTTTAGGGTGGGGGGAAAGTTCGACATAGCATTTTCTCCCATTCTATACTTTAGATATAGAAATGCTAATTCTTTAGAGAAGTAAAAAGCACTGCTCTGAAATACTGCAGAATCTGCTTAACTGGCCTCACCATCACATTTCTGGCCTTGTGTTAGGGTCTCTGTCTCTATCACAGCCCACGAGACACTTTCACAGTCAGCCTTCTACCTCTTTGACAGTGTACATCAGCGCTTCTCCTGTACAATCCATCAGGACCCACACAAGTCTTCTCATTCCTTAGAGCAAGAATTATATAGAAATATATTCAGAAGCCTCAAATTATTTTCTAAGCTTCACCAGTGCAATCACAGACTGAAAAAATACCAATTTCCCTTAGGCAAAATCCTAATCCTCTTCTTGAGGAAATTCTATTCATTTTTATATCAATCTTTAAATTGTCAGCTCTAAAATTTACCACAGTCATGTCCAACTATGCAAAGCAGCAGGTGTTCAGATATGCAAATTAGCCATGATGCAATAAACAATTAAGAAGCAAATAAAAATAGAAAATTAAGTCAAATAATTATTTAATTTAGCTACGTCTTTGGTGTTCACTGTTACTTCATGAACATCTGGAAAGTTAAAGGTTATAATGTACTTGAAAGTACTTTATAAATTGTAAAAGCATCATTTGGAACTTTATAAGTACCTGACACTTACTTGAATAAATTTGTGGTATATAAAGGAAGGAACAAATAAAAGTAATATATTGTTTCTATCTTTTACATAGAAAAGATAGAAATCATAATAAAGTATCTATCTATTAGTCACTACAGAGCTTCATGTTCAAGTTAGTCCATATTTTGTTTAAACAGAAAGATGAATGTCAGGAGTATCATTATGTCATCCATACTTGGAGAAATATAAGGAAATTCAGGCCAGCCTTAAAAGCCATCCCAAGATTTCACAGTTACATGATAGACCCAATATAAATTTTTACCTGCCAAGTTTAATATTAATTTGGAAGCTCATTTCAGAAAAAAAAAAAAAAAGTCAAATGTATTGACTGCGTGGGAAAAGAGGGCTACCAAAATTCAACTGTCATGCAGATAGGAAATAGTTTTACTTATAGCAATATAGCCAAGAACTAACTATGTTTTAGAGAATATTTGCATATTTTTAAACACTACAAAGATATTGGTCAGGATTTTCCCTTCTCAGTGGTATTCATTACTTTGTATACACCTCAAAATGCAGAAATATATCCTGCTTGTGAGGAAAGTACAAGTTTGTAAGGTAGGTCTTAAAAAACTAACAAGAAGATGTTTGGGAGTTCGTGTACACCCGTGGCAGATTCATGTCAATGTATACCAAAACCAGTAGAGTACTGTAAAGTAAAATAAAATAAAATTTTTAAAAAAATAAAAGAAGAAGATATTTTGTACAACATTGTAGTATATTGGAGACACATTACAGAACTTTTTGGCAGATGCAACTAATGTACTTTATTTGGTAACCAGAAGGTCATGATTATTTGTGGGATGTCAAAGGATACAAGTGGATAGATAAAATATTAAAAGCCATGTATGAATTAATGAGCCATTGTTAGAATACAGTTTTACTTTTCTTGCTCAATTCTTTGATGATTATCAGATAAAGAATAGAAGTCAGCGGGGCCCACTGGGCACAGTTTCTTTTTATTTCACTGTAATTCTTACAAAGCCCAGCTTTATTTAATTGCTATTTCTAGTTATAGAGTAGGCCCTAGGTTAACTCAAGTATTTTCCCTATATCACTAAGACTCAGTGTATAATGGGGTTTTTTTTTTTGCCCCTCTTTTGAAAAGCAATTTACCTTCAGTTTTCACTCTACATTTTCCTTTTTAAAGAGTTAAAACCCCAGACATCTCTTTAAGACAGCATATGTGGGAAAATCATAGTCCAGCCAAAGGCCACCTGTAGGTCTGTCTCTCTTGCCTCTGCTCTTTGTTGCTTAGTTGCTAAGTCATGTCCTACTCTTTTTAGCCCCACGTGCTTTAACCCACCAGGCTCCTCTGTCCATGAGATTCCCCAGGCAAGAATACTGGAGTGGGTTGTCATTTTCCTCTCCAGGGGATCTTCCCGACCCAGGGATCGAACCTGAATCTCCTGAATTGGTAGGTGGATTCTTTACCACTGAGCCACCAGGGAAGTCCCTGCCTCTGCTATGGTGAGGGCCTTCCTCAGAGCTCCCCCCACGTCTTCACCAATGAGCTAAATGACAACACTCTGGCCGCCTACCTTAACAGGTGAGGATCAAGGAAGCTAGCACAATAGTGAAAAAGGTTAAAATAACCAGATCCAATGCAGTTTCTGCTTCTCAAAAATGCTGAAATCTGTAACACCAGGCAATAGTCTCACCCAGAAATTAGCAGCATTATGGATTACAGTGTGAGGCTGGGTGAAGATGCTAAGTAACACCTGATTGTCCCATGTGGCATCTACTCATGGAAACAATGCTGATGTTTCAGTAAACATTGTTGAGAACAGGTCAGTCGACCTCTCCCCCATGTATTTCAGTCCCTGGTAAGACAGCTACATTTGGTGACCACAACTTGCACTTTAGAATTTCACATGATTGAATTCAAATCCTGTCTCTAAGAGGAAGCTTCTCTGATCCTCAGCAAAATGTCACTAGCACGGTATCTACTTCAGAGTGTTGATGCAAGGTTTAAATAAAGTAAGGGATCTAAAAACACTTCATACATGCTAAGTGTTTGAGATGTGTATAAGAGACAGTCTAGTAGGTACTCAATGGGGCTTCCCTGATGGCTCAATGGTAAAGAATCAGCTTGCAATGTAGGAGACACAAGAGATGTAGTTCAATGCTTTGGTCAGGAAAATCCCCTGGAGGAGGAACTGGCAACCCACTCTGGTATTCTTGCTGAAAAAATCCCATGGACAGAGGAGCCTGGTGTGCTATAGTCCAGAGAGTTGGACACAAAGTCAAAAAGAGCTGGACACAACTGAATGACTATGCATGAGCACAATGTACTCAATAATAATTTAAAAGAATGGATACATGTATACATATGGCTGAATCCCTTCACCATTCACCTAAAACTAACATAACACTGTTAATCAGCTATACTCCAATACAAAATAAAAAGTTTAAAGCTTGAAAAAATAAATAAAAGGGATTTTTATAAGCTGAAAATCAAAAGAGATCTTGGAGAGGTTTAAGTTCAAGTTGGACCATAAAGAAGACTGAACACCAAAGAACTGATGCTTTCAAACTGTGGTGCTGGAGAAGACTCTTGAGAGTCCCTTGGACAGGAAGGAGATCAACCCAGTCCATCCTAAAAGAAATCAGCTCTGAATATTCATTGGAAGGACTGATGCTGAAGCTGAAACTCCGATACTTTGGCCACCTGATGCAAAGGGCCAACTCATTGGAAAAGACTCTGATGCTGGGAAAGAGTTGAGGGCAGGAGGAGAAGTGGGTGACAGAGGATGAGGTGGTTGGATGGCATCACCACTCAATGGACATGAGTTTGAGCAAGCTCCAGGAGATAGTGAAGTACAGGGAAGCCTGGCATGTTGCAGTCCATGGGGTCGCAAAGTCAGACACAACTGAGTGACTGAACAACAATAATTTTATTTTACAAGTGAGGACACTGAGATGCCAGTGGAGGAAATAGTGTGACTCTCATGGGAGATGGAGCCATCATGAATCTCCCACACCCCCGTAAAGGAAGTGCTCCAAATCTGATCTCTAATATTAGTATGAGCAAATTACCTGAAGTGCCATATTCAATTGTTAGACTGTCCTTGAATACTTAAATACAACTATGTACCTTACTGATTCTGGGAAGGAAAAGTAGAATAAAGAACTCAACTTACTTTGTTCTCTAGCCAACTAGCCTTCTATGTGTTTTCAGACATACTGGACAGACTATACCTAATCATCTTATTTCAGAAGGGATGATTAATTACAAACAGCAAAGGTTAAGTCAACTACAAGTATTTTCCCCCACGGTGATTGGCGTTACCATACGTACCAATAAAATCCACCAACTTCAGGTGCATTTTATCATAAGGCCAGTTCTCATCTAGGTGTGACAGACTGAATCTTTGATATCATCATTAAAATCAGTGGGAATTCTAACAGAGTCAGAAGTGTGGAATTGGGTGTACCAGCTCTGAAACTGTGGATGCTCATTTAATTCCCCTGCTAATTTTTCAAGCAAAAAGATTTATCCCATCTGACAGAGCAATCCAAAGAATCTCTCCAGTGCAGGTTATTCAGCTCTGAATTGAAAATTACAAAAATGACAATAACCGCATGTTAAATTATATTTTCCTACACTTCACTCCCTCCTTGTTATGTTCCTAGTTCTTAACCTGGTTCCTAGTCTTAACCTGGTTAGGAATAGGGATCCTTTACCAAGAACTAACCCTAATAAAGCCTTGATTGCAGAACGCCTACAGGAGGAGAAAACACCTCCTGGTTACAGAGAGAACAGACACCCACATGGATTCAGTTGTTCTTGGACTGCCCCAGCGGCTAACCAAGATATTGTAGGCAGGCAGAAACTGGCAAGTCACTAGTAGTTCTTTTCCTGTGTATTCAGGGATCATCCTGTATATGCAGGGCTAGGTTAACCAAGAGGCAGACAAAGCATGTCCTTGGGGCCCAGAGAGACACAGAGAGAGCAGGACACCTAGGAAGAATGTGTTTTGTACCATTAAAAAAAAAAATACAGGAGACAGGGATCAAGACCATCCCCATAGAAAAGAAATGCAAAAAAGCAAAATGGCTGTCTGGGGATGCCCTACAAATAGCTGTGAAAAGAAGAGAGACAAAAAGCAAAGGAAAAAAAGAAAGATATAAGCATCTGAATGCAGAGTTCCAAAGAATAGCAAGAAGAAAGATCCACAAGGCTTCCAATATATCTCAAAATCTCATGAAATGTTTTTCCCCATCAGCTGCAATTTCAGAAGCTATCTGCCAGACTTGTAGGCTTAAAACACCACTGGAAAGCTAATTCTACAATCATGCTCTGGGCCCTTGGGGCAACCACAAGGTCCTGAGCCTGGTCCAATACTTCCCATTAAGTGAAGGCATCACCTAGGTTTCAAAAGTACACAGAAAAGCCTTGGTAACCCTTCTTGGGTCATCTGCCATTTCCCTTCTCTCGGTAATTCGCAGAGGTCCTTCCCCTCTGAGGCAGACAGACATGAGAACAGATTGGAATAGGTTCCAAAACTCATGCTGTCTTTCCTGCCTGCTCACCCCACCACTGACATCAGGAAAGCCGTGTGCGGGCAAGGACAGCAGCCCGGAGCCAGGCCCTCTGTGGACCCTTTGTTGGTGTTGGTTGAATGAATGAGCTTCACTCCTGGTTACTGGGAAGGGATCCAGCCAGTGCTGAATCATGGTCTGGCCCTTTACCTTGTTGGAATTCTGTCAAAGGCAGACTCTAATCCAATTAGAGAATCAATATCCAGAAAATATCGGGGCTGTTTTAGCCATGGCTTTTCTGTTCAAGGTTATTATTCACCAGCATTTAATGCTTTCAAATGGCAAAAAACAGTAGTAATAAAATGAACCCGCCTAAAATTAATGAACAAACTGAAGTGACATAGTACATGATACACAAAGAGGTTCAGAGAATAACACACTATTTGAAAAGTTACTTTAAAAGAAAAAAACATAAACTAAAGTAATAGGACGAAAAAACCTTTAGGAAGGACAACTAATTTAATATCATTTTGAAAATCCTCTTTCTGAGACACTTTTTTTAAAAGTTAAATATAACAACACCAAAACAACTTGGAAAATTAATGTCCTAATTTGGACAAAATCAAATTCAGTTATTTTGGACCCTGACAAGCTTTACCATTTCTTGCTGTAAGAAGCTGAACATGAAACTGTTCAAGCCAAATCCATCTCCCTAATTGCCTTGGTCACCATCATTTGCCATTTGGACAGGAAGTCTGCTAAATAGCATCCAAAAGCCAAATAAGACATGACATTGAGAATAATCTAGTTCCACGCTTCCTTTAGTCCAGTGTGACTTGAAGGACAATGGTCTACACTGAAGGTGTAGAAATTGCCAGAGTTTATGAAAATGCCCACAAATTTCTAGAATGTTAGAACTGGAGGTGACCTTGAGTAGTCACTATTTCTGTGTCTTATTCATGAGACCAAAAAAAAAGGGATGCGGTTATGTTCCCTCTCTGTGCACCTGTAATGAGAGGTCTTTACTCTGTAGTGGCAAGTATTGGCCTCTACAGTGCCTAGACTGTATTTGTCTATAAGCAGTTGCAGCATGTTGTACTATTAGCTACACATCTTTCCTCCCCCGACTCGCCCTCACCTCTCTCTCTCTCTCTCACACACACACACACATTTGCATACATACACTGCATGCACACACAAACACCACACACACAGATACACAACACACACATACATATTTTTATATACACACAGTTACATACACTCCACACACACACTTACATACCACACACACAGTCCACACATACACACTTAAATACACACCACACATACAAAACACACATATATACAAACACACGTGTGCACACACACATGGCAAACCATTATTTGAAATTTTTGGAAGGCAGTAACCAAGCTATTCATAGATGTGGTTCCAAACCTGTTAGGAACTCAATAAAACTTGATTGAATAAAATTACAGAAGGCTCAATCAATTCCCATATTATGAATGCATTGCAGTCTCAGTGATTTTTTAAAATTTTCCTTAAGCCTTTCATTCTGTCACTGTGCAGGCCCTAATTGACGCGGGGAGCTCTGCTTCTGGAGTGGGGACTGGGAGTCTGTGGAGCTTCTCCCTCTGGTCGTGTCCCAGCCCTGCCTATTGGTATCCGCAGAGCCACAGTGCCACCTGCTGTGGGCATCCTCACAGTGACTAAGGAAAAGCTGCCAAATACTGTGGGATGCCTTTGTTCTTCAAAACACAAGTCAAACTGCAATTAATCAACATTTATTAAAATTAATTCCAACACGTTCATTAACTTTTAAGGGAATTACAAGGCACATGGCATTATTGAATGTCTACATGAACTGTTCTCTCCAGGAGAGAGAACAACATTAATAGGATGGGAGGCACTGAATCGGGGGTTCTCAGATGCTGAAGCACTATGTGGCTTACACAGAAATTTATTAACATGCCCTTCAGTCAGGTCTTCTGAAACATTAGACTGAAACTTTGCATGATACCTGCCAAATGTGCTTATCCTGCCACCATCTGCAAATATGTGTTACCCCACCTTTCTCAGAAATGATATTCTGACCGTTTAAGATCTGAGATATCATTTAAGAATGTGTCCTCAAAGGACAAGACCTAACCATATAGGTGACTTACAGCTTTACACCACCTTAACCCTACCCACTGGGGAAAAAAAATGGATAAATATGTGTTCAAACTTCTTTAGGAGTTAGTCCACATAGTATTCTCAATGCATTTGAAAAACAAGAACCAAACTTCAGACTTCGGTTCCCTACATATGGAATTCTATTTTTGTAGGCTCACAGAGAGAATTTTATTTTCCTTTCTACTGGAAAGTAAAATATTCAAAGATCTGAATATAAAAGAATAAACGGTTAGGGGTGGACAGAGCAGGAATAGGAAGAACAAGGTGAATTTTTCTTTCGTTTGAGTTTTTTGATTTTGGAGTCTGCGGGCCTCAGAAGCAATACAACAGCGCCACTCTAGGGTCTTTCGTGGAATAACAGGCCAGACTTTTCCAGCCCGTTTCCCCTTTGATGGTGGTGGTGTTCACGCACCAAGTCGTGTGGAACTGTTGGCGACCTCATGGACTGCAGCACGCCAGGGTTTCCTGTCCTTCACTATCTCCCAGACTTTGCGCACACTTATGTCCAGTACCCCTCCGTTTGTACAAGGGAATTATGCCAGTTTTAACCTGGCACAAAATGTAATGTTCAGAAGTAGCCTATTTATTTTGTAAGGTCTGAAACGTTTAAAAACATTACGCTCAGATATCAAACAATTACAATTTTGTTCATCAAAAAGTACTGACTGCTCTAGATGGCTTGAGTCAGCTGATCACTTCATATTCTTGTCCAAGTTCCATTCCCTGGGTCTCACTTTCCCATCTGTAGAATGGATGGGTTTGTAGTCGATAGTCACAAACGGCTATTGAATTAAAATGGAATAAAATTTAAAATTCAGTGCCTTCATCAGATTAGCCATGTTTCAAGTGCTCAATAGCCACGTGGGGCCGGTGGCTACTGAACTCTACAGAGCAGATAGAGAATATATGCCTCACAGCCGAAAGTTCTAACAGCCAGCACTGGCATAGCTAATATTCACACTTCCTTCCACACTGAGAATCTACATGCTTCCAGCAAGAAGTGTTTCAGAGACCAGCTCGATCAAGGGGATCCATCCCAGTAACATTTTGAAAAACCAAACAGAAAGAAGAGGAAGAAGAAGAAAGAGAAAGAAAAGAAATGAAAATAACAGCTGGGTTCTAGGCTTCCTGCCACCTTCATGGCCGCAATCTGATAAGCCACTCATGTTTTAATTCCAGTCTTTAAACCCACTCATCTGCAAAATGAAGAGAAACCAAGCGCCTGCATCTGTCGTCAGCATCACAAGCAAGGGAGGACCCAGTATGCAGCATACATTTCAGTGGTGACAGCTCGGGAGAGAATCTGCTGACAGATCTATGTTCACTTGAGCTCAGCCCACACAGCAGGCTGCCTGGTTCTCTTAAGGACATTGAGGTGGTTTTTGACCATCGCACATTGAAGGTATTTCCTCACAAGTCCGGTGTGTGCTGGCTATTACGGCAAGTCTGACCCCTACCATGGACCCTGGCAGGGCTCCAGAGGGCAGCGTGCTGGGAAACTGACAGCGGGAAGCAGCGGGCTTGCTGATGGTGCGCCTGTGTCCCGTGCCTGGAGCCTGAGGCAGGCCCCTGGGCTCTTGCAGCCGCACCGCACACCCTCCCAGCTAGTCCTAAAGCCACTCATGCCCAGCACAGGCCTCTGCTAGAGATCGGCCAGTGAGCAAAGCTGCTGAACTTAGCTTTCCCAAATGTTCCCTTTTCTAAGAGCAGGAGGCAGGGAGAGGGGGCAAACTATGGTATGGTGAAAATCTGGGGCTTTTTCAGTGCCCAGGTCCGATGCAGATGTCCAGCTCGGTCCTCATTCCTTGCTGAAATGCCATCAGGGCCCATAGCTCTCAGCGTGGCAATGGCCTCTTAAAAGGTTGGGAGCGAAGTCTATATTGTTGCAGTTTCTCAACTGCTGTCAAGCTGGCATCTGGAAGGTTAGTGGGGGTCAGAGAAGTGGTGTTGTTCCCCCTTCCCGGAAATCCTCCTGACTTCTCTGGACTATAGCCAAGCTGCACACATTGTTCCATGCCACTCAATCTGGCTGGATCTGGCAGGTGAGGAGAATGGGGCTGGTGGGAAGGTGGGAAGCCCGTGGGCAGGGCAGGGAGGGCAGGGAGGGCCTCCTAAGGGGCCCTAAGGCACAACCTCGGGAACATGGGTCAACACCTGAGGCTCCTTATGAACTGGGGCAGCTGGCAGCTGTGTCACCTACACGAAGCAGAAGGCAAATGATGTGGCTGAGCTCTGTGCACAACAGCTGCCTTAGTGGTGAGGGTAGGGGCTGGAGGGGCGGGACCTGCACTGGATGGGGTGCCCATCACTCCCTGTGGACATCCAAACACAACAGAAAACCAGCGTGTTTATCAGCATTGTCTCCAGGACAAAAGACAACCATAGCCATTTAGACCTTTACAAATTCTTACTTCCGACTGGCCCAGCTGAAAACACAAACTGCTGAATAGAACACCAGGTTCTTCCAAGTCCGGGTGCTCATCAATTATGTCATTGGCTATTCTAAGTCCTCCTTGTGGAAAAAGATGACAGGGGTACCCTGTGGCCAATAGAAGGGATGGGGAGCAGAGAATTGCAATGAAAAGGGTATCTGAATGAACACAGGCAGCCTGTGAGTGGAAGATGGGCCAGGGAAGGACTGACTGTGTTCACTAAGGTCAGAGATCAGGTCCTGGGAACTCTTTTCTTGACCAGCAAGTGCCATGCTTTGTCCCCGGCCACAAATGATCTGCCTTTTCTTGGCTCCATGAAGAGGGGACGTGTGCGTAGGACTAGGATAGCTACAAACACAGCTGGGGAGCAGAGTTGGAAGCAAAGCCAATCCAGATCATGTTTCATATTCAGTCATGAGGAACTTGGGGTATTTTGTTTAAAAAAAAAAAAAAGAGATGCAGTGTGAGCTGGGAGAATGCAAATTTGCATTCAAAAACACATACAATGTTGTGCACCCTCTTAATGACAAGAATGATGTCCTGCCTCAGCAGCAATGTGAGCCTGGGGAGTAAATCAGCGCAAACCACAGCCAAGGATAAGCAGGTAAAGGCCTAATGACCCCGTTTGTCCAGGCCACACGGGACTTCCCCTGCCGTGCTTCAGTCTCAACAGAAGTGGGCAAAGCAGCAATCACACAGTTGAAAGGTCACAAAAATAGCCTTTTCTCATGGCTCTGTTTTCTAATTGAGTGAGAAGGAGAGAATGCAGGGATGTTTCCAAAAACTTCATCACTCCCTTATACAACTGGTTTTGACAGAAAATCCTCCTGCAACCCAGATCACTGAGCTCTGTGATATGAAAGCAGAGTAGGCAAGCATCGACGCAGCCCAGGCAGGACCGCTTGCTTGGGCTGTTCTTTCTGGATATCGCGGCTGTGGTGTAACTTTCCTCACCCCTCTTGTGTTTTTATTTTCCAAAACCCTAATGGGACACTAGAAAATGCCCCCTAAAGCTGTCCTGTTCAAGGGAAACACGTCAGTCTTACACTGTTATAAAGCATATGCTGGAACTAGAGGGATGGGTAGGAAATCACCGCCTGTTTCTAACCTCATCTTCCCTTTAAGTTTAGCCCAATCAGCTGAGTAACTACCCAGGTTCTCCTGGGTAATCTATTATTAGGTCAAGATACTCAGCTGTATTAAAGACCATTCAAAGTTGGGTTAAGGATGAGAAAGTGGGTAAAGTGGGGCCGGACAATTTTGAGCAAGAGGAAATCAAACAAAGCAAAGAAGTCATTTCCAGAACATGCCACCCACCTCGACTAGTGTAGTTCCGCACCTGGACCGCTGTCAAGTCCACCTGGAAGGAGGTTCTAAAATAAAGGTTCCCAGTCTCAGCCCCACATAACTGACTGAGATGCCCCAAGGTGTCCATCGCACGGCCCTGTTCTAGACGGTAAAAAGAGCAAAGCATTTCTCTTCCTCAAATAAATCTCTAAACTATGACAGTGACAATCTGATATTATTTTTCAAGTAAAGACCAGTTTGGCAAAACACTTCGCTTTTCTCCAAAATATATTTTAGGTGCTAATCTGACATTTTCCCACAAGTCCCCTTTTTATATTCTCCTTTATCCAAGTGTAACATAGACTCCTTGACGTAGTCCTTTCAAGTCAGTCTTCATCTCTCAGCTGTTTATCCCTTCATTTTCCTTAGGCAGATAATCAGAGTACCTGTCAATCTACCAGGCGGGAAATCATTCAGAAGAAACATTGAAAATAGAGGTGTTGTCTGCTCTCCTGAGGGACGTGAGGAACAAAGGTTAAACAATGCCGCCCCCACCGTCCAGGCGTTCTGCGCTTGTCTGTCTCCGATACAAGTACAGTGGCTCAGAACGGCATCTGTGGGGACTTAAACTGTGGAGCCGTGCTTCCCTTGACATGACAGATCCAGCTGTCTTTTCTTACCACTGGGCATCTGTGCTCGTTCACACCATAAAATGTCTCCTCCTCCCTATAAAGGTGAATACTTCAGATGAATTTAATCTTCTTCATTAGAATAAGCACCAGCAAAGAGAGTTACACATCTGTTTTATTCTACAAAGAATGCTATTTAGATGCATGTACTTTTATTTCTCCAGCTCATTTCTTTATGATTAAACGTGGGCAGGACTGGAGGGGGTGGTTAAGAGGGTAGAGAAAAGCTGCAGAAGCCCTTAATGGAATGCATTACTTTTTGATTTGAGATGTCCTTCATGTATTTAGTATCTGACTTTTAAAACAAGACACAAATGAACTTAGCTACAAAACAGAAACAGACTCAGAGATGCAGAAAACAGACTTGTGGTTGCCAAGGAGAAGAGACAGGGAAGGGATAGACTGCGAGTTTGTGGTTAGCAGACACAAAATATTATATGCAGAATGGGTAAGCAATAAGGCCTTACTGTATAGCACAGAGGGGCTGGACTAGATTCAATATCCCATGATAAACCATAACAGAAATGAGTGCATATGTGTGTGTGTGTGGTGTAACTGAATGACTGTGCTGTATAGCAGAAACACAACATTGGAAATCAACTCTCTTCAGTTTTTTAAAAAAGAAACTGACTTTTCATCTTCAGGAGGATAGAGATACATTAACCGTGTCTGAGCAAACAGGGAACCTTGGCTCTTTGTCCTGTCAGATCTTCCCAAGGAGCCAAAGTAGGACAGCCACCCAGCAGGAACGGTGCTCCGCTCCCTCTGCTGAAGCTGCCCTTATACACTCGCCATTGTTCCTCTCCTTCTGGGGGCCGTGTAATGACCAAGCGCCCCCTCACTGACAATTGTTTCATCCTACAATCTGGGGCCACGTATTCTGCGGGGACCCAGCCGTTATTTATCAGGGCACATTTGCACAGAAGGCAGCTGTGTGCGGTCTGTGGTGAACAGAGAATCCAAGCAGGAACATTCAATTGGGAGCTTGCTGTGAATCTGCCAAGAACTCTCCTGAACTCATTATTTGGGAAAGAACTAGAGTGAAGCGAATAAAGATCCAGGAAAATGCAGCCGTGTCTTTGTGGTGTCTTCTCTGTACCTTGTCCTGCATAGGTGGCTTGCTTTAAATATCAGTGCAGCACCGTTTCTCTTTTTCCTTGTAGAATTAGGTTATAAGTAGATTCATTGTTGGTGTTTTTTCCTAAATACAGGTCATTCAGAGAACTTTTATCAAAACAACATTTTCCAGCATTTCTTTGAGTTTATTGGCCCCATTCTAATCCAAATTATTTTGCATAAATGTCGTGATGATTCAGTGAAAATAAAGCTAGATTCCCCTCTTTCCCTGTAACAGTCTTGCTCCTTGTTTCTAAATCTCAATGAAGATTTAGAGAGTCATGCAATTTAATAAGCACATTGTTAGGCCAAACCAAGCAATATACTAGAAAGCATAAATTTGCAACTGCACTTAATGTTCATGATAATTCTATACAACAAGCACAATCACTGCAATCTTATTGGTGGATAAAATTGAGGTTCCCAGAGGTTAAACTAATTGATGAAGGTCTCAGGGCTTAAAGGGTGGGTCTGGAAATCGAACCTGATTCCAGTGCACACAGTAAGTCCAGTCCTTTATACAACACCACTAAAATAATACTAATAGACCCCTGGAGAGTACAATACATCCAACCTGGATTTATTCTCCTTCATCAGACAGAGATGGCAGAGCGAATAAAAGAAAATGACAAGCTGCTTCAAAGTTTCTTCAGTCAAAAAATTCACAGAGGAAATAAATAGATCAACATTTGCCGAGAAACTTGTACTGTGTCATCAGACAAAGTGTGTGTGTGTGTGTGTGTGTGTGTGTGTGCATGTGTGTATTTGTGTGTGTTACAAACTCAAATGAGGATCTGAGCTGATTACATCCTCTCACTCTGTGTCCATGAAGTGTCCAACCAAGAAACACCCAGGCTACTGTTATTTTCTGTTCTTTCCTTTAAATTCCAATGGAAGAGCAAAAAAACTTATTTCAAAGTGCCAGAAGTGGATAGATTACACACAATTCAGCCCTAAGAGTCTGTCTAATCAATGTACTGGCCCGTATTTTTCACATTTTATGGGACAGCAGGGAAAATTGTTGAGAAGAGCCAATTTGCAGCTGTGTTCTTAATTATGCCTTCTATGTGAAAGGAGGCAAATTTTTCAGCGAGAGACTGCAGCTGCATTCATAAGGCAGGAAGCCCCTGTGTTGACAGCAGATAACGGAAAGCCGTAATGGTCCCAGATGCCAAGGTGGACTGCGCTGCCACCTCTCCGTGTGGCCTGGTCAAGCCACTTGACTCCTTTGTGCCTCAGTGAAGCCTGCTGCCAAAGTGTGTTCAAGCAGCAGGAGCAAACTGAAAAACAGATGCCATATGTGGGTAGAACTGTCCTGGATAATTATATTACCCCAAGTCACTGTCACTTGCAGAACAGCAGAGTTCAAAAGTTCCTTCCTGCCCTGAGTGTCTTTGAGCTGTTACACTGCTGAGTCACCATTGTCTCTCTCTCACACAGTTAACTTTGGCCCATCTTGGAATGAAAAGTATAAAATCCTGGAGTACTGATTAGCACCGGGTATAGAAGGGAAGAGTGACAGACTGCCACCTCTGACGTGCAAGAAATAAAACTTTATTTTTCTACAACTGAACTCAATATTTAATAAAATCCCTATTTCCTGAAGGAAAGAAAGGGGGCAGCTCAAGGACCATCCCATTTTCCCTGAAATGGAATTTACTATCAGATTGTTCCTGTGGCTTGCAAAAAGACATTGAGATATCCATTGTGTCTGAGTCGTGTGTATGTGTGTGTGTGTGTGCGCGCGTGTGTTGGCATCCCTTAAGATGTCATGATTCCTGTCGTGTGACAGGTGGTCACTGTTGCATTGTTCTTTGTTCCTCAAAGCACGGCTCCTCATAATTCCCAGATTCCTCTAGATCATGAACACACATGATTCTGTTGCTATAAGCGATTCTTTGAGTCTAGGTGATGCTTTTCACCTCTCCTGGGCATCATTTAGGGACAAGGGAACCCTTCTATGGTTCTGCTGTCACTGAGGCAGGAGGGAAAACTTAGGGTACCTCAGAGTAAGCAGGCTCAAGACCCCACTCCTCTCAGGTTCCCAATGCTTCTTGAATTCCTGTCCTGTACTATACCCTGGAAGTGAGGAGGATGGCAAAGGATACAGGGCTCACCTTTCAGGAACACACCCAATTCTAGTATGATTTCACTTCCCCTCCTATTCTCTCCCTCTCTCTTAATTCAGGAAAACTTCATCTGGGCTCAGGTTGTCTACACTCTGAAGCCCTCCAAAGCCTGGAATTTCTGTTTCTGCTGGAACATTCCTAACAAAAGCCATGGATGTCTGTTGATCAGATAAAAAGGAAGAATACATGAATTCCTATCTCAAACACTCCCATCCTAACATTAAGTTCATTGGCCTTACCCTGAGTATACCTGGGTGAGTTTATCTATTTTCTTCCTATCCCAAACCCTGCCAAGTGAAAAGAACATGACGATGCCTGCTCTAGAAACTGGAGGCCTGATCTCCATCCAGTAAGCACTGGATGAGCCATACTGATTGTTAAAATAAATACTGAAATTGGTCCATCTTGGTTGGGAAACAGAAGCTGTCCAAGGTTACAAGTTTTGCCACTGCTACCTGTGAGCCCCAGCCTCTTCACTAGAACCTACCTGAACATCCCAGGGAATGAAACCTGTCATACCTAGGGGACTACAGGATTCTTCTACTGCATGTACTTAGAGTCCATTCCTGTTGGTCAGTTCTTACGCCCAAGCAATCATTGCATGTTTCAAATTTAACTCCCAGCTATTTCCCTGAAACGTAGAGAGAACAACCCAGGGTGATTACTCCTGGGGAATCCTGGCACTTGAAGGTGCATATCCATCCTTTAGACAAAGTTGTTCAGAGCTGTGAGTTACTGCTGACTAGCTGGATGGGAACTAGTAATGATAAAACTGGAGAATCCTGTTTAGATATCAAGGCTAGTCCTAACAAAAGGCACTGGAGTTTGTTCAGAGCAACCTTAGTTTGACTCCCAAAGTCTTAGGAGTTTGAGCAAACAACCTCTTTATGTGCCAGTCTCTATAGGAAGTGGCAATAATTCCACCTGTATCAGAGAGAACAAATAAAATATCAAATGAATATAATGATCATTTTTCCTTCCTGGATACTTCAAACTAGAAACAATTAGGTAGGGCAAATCAAGGTGCAATGGGGTGGGGCAGAGAAGAGGGGAGGTTGTCACAGCCCTACTCAGAGGGTCAGAGCCTGAGTGGAAAGGTGGGAGACCATGGGGCAAGACAGAGAGAGGAAGAGTGCTCCAGCAGGTGATGGCAGTGGCCCACTCGGACGTTTGGTGCCTGAATGGGATGGGAAGTAAACATTCATGCAGGGTTGGGGTGGAGGGGAACAATGATTTTGTACAAGAGATTGATCAAATGAAAAGTACAAATTGAAAATAATAGAAGTTAAGTTTTTCACTGTTGGAGAAGGAAGTTACAACATGGAAAGAGGCAAAACAAGAAATCAACTTTGTAATGTTAGCCTAGAATTGGAAGTACAGCTCTCCCTTGACTTACAATGGGCTGTGTCCCAATAAACCCATTGTAAGTTGAAAATATTGTAACTCAAAGATGCAGTTAATACATCTAACCTGCCAAACATCACAACTTAGCCTAGCCTACAATAAATGTTCTCAGAACACTTATATTAGCCTACAGTTGGGCAAATTCATCTCATACAAAGACTATTCTATAAAAATGTACTCAAGATCCTGTGTAATTTATTGGAAACTATACTGAACCTGGAAGAATGGTTGTATGGGTACTGAATGATTGTGTGTGTCTGTGCTCGTTCACTTCAGTCATGTCTGACTCTTTGAGACCTGTGGACTATAGACTATAGCCTACCAGGCTCTTCTGCCCATGGGATTCCCCAGGCAAGAATATTGGAGTCAGTTGCTGTGCCCTCCTTCAAGGGATCTTCCAGACCCAGGAACTGAACCCATATCTCCTTCACCTCCTGCATTGCAGGCAGGTTCTTTACCCACTGCGCCACCTGGGAAGCCCCTGACTGTAAGTGTATTGGTTATTTTATCTTGTGATCATGTGGTTGACAAGGAACGTTAGCTCACCACGCTGCCCAGCATCAAGAGGGTATATTGTACTACATATTGCTACCCCAGGAAAAGATCAAAATTCAAAGTAAGATTTCTACTGAATGCATATCACTTCCATACCACTGTAAAGTTTAAAAATCTTAAATTGAACCATAAAAAAGTAGAGATGAAATATATTAGCATAACTCATAGTTTTCAATCACACCGATACAGAAATAAACATGTACTGTACATATTCTCACTCGCAGATATACACACAGACACATATTTCATAGGTCTATTCAATGAGCGGCTCTGAGAACAAGATACTGCAAGAGCATTGAGCACATCTACTACCAGATCCTGGTTTCTAAACAGCATTATCCACTAAAAGAAAGCAGGATTCCTTGGAAAATTAGCTGGAGCAGAGAAAATACAAAACAATCCTGAAATTCTGCATCAAAAAGTTTAAAGGGGGCTTTAAAAATGACAGAGAGATAAGAGAACAGAGAAGTAGCCTTGAAGGACCTTCAAATCCAGGTCAATTTGAACATCAAAATGAATAACAATAGGAACAGATTATACTCACTAAATAACATAAGAATCTATCTGACTGTGCTGATATAAATAAATTAATGGAGAGAAGAAAAATTTTTTCTTACAATAGTATATCAACTTATATAGGCAGAAAACAACTGAATCATAAAAATCATCATTTGGCAACTGTCATAGATACAATCTATTTTGTTATTAATTTATTAAACACCAATGAATGCTAAGCCAGTGAGTATGATATTGTGATATGTGATACTGACAAAGTCTCAAAATACCACCCTTCAAAATATACCTATTAAGTATAAAGAAGAAAAAAAGAAGAAACTCTACAGTGGATAAAATTGACACACACCACCTCTGTGAAATGATTAAAGTCAACATCACCAGTAAAGAAGCAAATAAAAATTGTGTAACACCTGAGCAGATGCAATGAAAAGAAGACAGAATCGTGTCTGATACAATGACCAAAAATACATTAACTGATTTTTTTTTTTTTTTTCAAAAAGAACCAAATCTAAATTAGGGATATTCTTAAAAAAAAAAAAAAAGCCAGCCTATAATCTTGAGAAAAGTTAGGGTCCGGGATAGACTGAGGATTAGAGATGAAAGTAGATTAAAGGAATTTGAGAATTAAATTCAATGTGTTATCCTGAACTAAATCTGCTTGTGATGTAGGACAATATTAGGAAAACTGATAAGACTCTGAAGGCGGTCAGAGAATCAGATCACTGTAATATATCAATGTCATTTTCTAGACTTTTACTATTCTGTGTGGTTACATAGAAGAATATTTTTTTGATTGAGATTAGAAACTATTTTAGGATGATGAAGCAACATGTCAGCAACTTACTCTGAAAAGAGTTGAAAAAAGTTTCTTGATTCTTGCTGTTTTCCTCTACATTTGAAATTAGTTTAAAATAATTTTGAACTAAAAGAAGTGAAAATATAAGAATATAATAAATATATTTATTATTTAAAAGTAGGAATATAATATATATACATATATAGTTAAGAAAAATAACCTATGCAACGGAGGAGAGCGAACTAGAATTGGCCTACAATAGACACAAAAAGGCAAATACTGTAAGATTTCACTTATATGTGGACTTGAAAATAGTCAGACTCATAGAGGAGAGTGGAATGGTGAGCTTCCTGAGCAGCAGGGAAGGGGAGTGGGAAGGTGATTGTTAAAGTGTACAAAGTTTCAATCATGCAAAATAAGTAAGTTTCAAAGACCTATTGACACTATGCAACATAGTGCCTATAGCTAACCATACTGTATTGTACACTGAAAATCTACTAAAAGAGTAGATCTTATGCTAAATGTTCTTACCACAAATAATAATAATAGAGGCAGGAGGAAACTTTAAGAGGAGAGGACTATGTTCACGGCCTTGATGGTGGTGATGGTTTCCAGGTTATAGGAAGAGTGAAAGTCTCTCAGTCATGTCCAACTCTTTATAACCTCATGGACTGTAGCCCTGACAGGCTCCTCTGTTCTTGGAATTCTTCAGCCAAGAATACTGGAGTTGGNTGGTACTGGCACAAAGACAGAAATATAGATCAATGGAACAAAATAGAAAGCCCAGAGATAAATCCACACACATATGGACACCTTATCTTTGACAAAGGAGGCAAGAATATACAATGGAGTAAAGACAATCTCTTTAACAAGTGGTGCTGGGAAAACTGGTCAACCACTTGTAAAAGAATGAAACTAGATCACTTTCTAACACCACACACAAAAATAAACTCAAAATGGATTAAAGATCTAAATGTAAGACCAGAAACTATAAAACTCCTAGAGGAGAACATAGGCAAAACACTCTCCGACATAAATCACAGCAGGATCCTCAATGATCCGCCTCCCAGAATACTGGAAATAAAAGCAAATATAAACAAATGGGATCTAATTAAAATTAAAAGCTTCTGCACAACAAAGGAAACTATAAGCAAGGTGAAAAGACAACCCTCTGAATGGGAGAAAATAATAGCAAATGAAGCAACTGACAAACAGCTAATCTCAAAAATATGCAAGCAACTTATACAGCTCAATTCCAGAAAAGTAAATGACCCAATCAAAAAATGGGCCAAAGAACTAAATAGACATTTCTCCAAAGAAGACATACGGATGGCTAACAAACACATGAAAAGATGCTCAACGTCACTCATTATCAGAGAAATGCAAATCAAGACCACAATGAGGTACTTGGATTTTTCAAATTTTTTGTTGAAGTATATTTGAATTACAATCTTGTGTTTCCTTCTGGTGTACAGCAAAGTGATTTGGTTATACATAAAGACATTCTTCATATTATTTTCCATTCTAGGTTATTATAAGATATTGAATATAACTTCTTGTTCTCATAGTAGGTCCTTGTTATTCATCTATTTTATGTATAGGAGTGTGTATATGCTAATTCCAAACTCCTGATTTACCCCCCTTTTCCCTTTGGCAACCAAAGGTTTGTTTTCTATGTCTGTGGGTCTATTTCTATTTTACATATAAAGTCATTTGTATCATATTTTAGGGTTCATATATAAGTGAAATCATATGATGCTTGTCTTTGCTGGACCTACTTCATTTAGCATGAAAATCTCTAGGTCCTTCATGTTGCTGCAAATGGCATTATTTCATGCCTTTTTATGGCTGAGTATTATTCCATTGTGTACACAGATATCACATCTTCTTTATCATCTGTAGATAGGCATTTAGGTTGTTTCCACATTCTGGCAATTATATATAGTGCTGCTATAATCATTTGTGTACATATATCTTTTTATTTTTAAATTATGAAAGTATGATAACACATTTACAGGAGACTTGGAAAATAACAAAGTTCCATATAGTGCCACTAAATATTATAATTATTTTTAAATAGATAAATTAAGATTTTTAGCTGAAGTTTCAATACCAAACTCTCAAAAATTAATATAATGAACAGAATAGAAGGGTATCAGTTCAGTTCAGTCGCTCAGTTGTGTCCAACTCTTTGCGACTCCATGAATTGCAACACACCAGGCCTCCCTGTCCATCACCAACTCCCAGAGTTCACTCAAACTCACGAGTTGATGATGCCATCCAGCCATCTCATCCTCTGTCGTCCCCTTTTCCTCCTGCCCCCAATCCCTCCCAGCATCAGAGTCTTTTCCAGTGAGTCAACTCTTTACATGAAGTGGCCGAAGTATTAGAGTTTCAGCTTTAGCATCATTCCTTCCAAAGAAATCCCAGGGCTGATCTCCTTCAGAATGTAGTGGTTGGATCTCCTTGCAGTCCAAGGGACTCTCAAGAGTCTTCTCCAACACCATAGTTCAAAAGCATACAGTCTGTTCTCTTATCACTATGAAACTATGTTAGAAATCAATATCAGAAGATACTTGAAAATGAAAATAACCTACATATTTTCAATTGCAATATGACATTTATCAAGAGAGATCTTTGACTTAGGCACTGCAACTCTCAATAGAGTTAAAAGACTGAAAAAACACAGAGGGTAATTTCAGAGAAGAAAGCATTTAAGTGAGATTAATATCAAAATGAGAAAGTAATATGAAGGATACTTTAAAAATTCCATCTATTTAGAAGTTAACAGTCCATTTTTAAATGATGGCTGTATCTGAGAAGCCATAACAATGAAAATTGGAAAGCATTTGTAACAGAATAAAAATAAAAAGATGGCTTCCCTGGTGGCTCAGATGGTAAAGAATCTGCCTGTAATGCAGTAGACCTGATTTTGATCTGGGTTGGGAAGATTCCCTGGAGAAGGGAATGGCAACCCACTCCAGTATTCTTGCATGGAGAATCCCAAGGACAGAGGAGCCTGGCAGGTTGCAGTCCATGGGCTCATAAAGAGTTGGACACAGCTGAGCGACTTACACTTTACCCCACTTTGAAAATGAAAAGAGAATTTAACAGAATTTGTTTCATGCAGCTGAAGCTGCTCAGTGCAACTAAATACCATGTGGAATCTTGAACAAGGTATGAAAACAAGTAATGGACACTAGCATAAAGTTTTATGAAATTTGAATAAACTGTCCTCTAGTTAATAATACTGTATCACATGTTAATTTCCTGTTGGTTTTCTTTTTATAACATAGTATTTCTTTATATTCTCAGAACTGGATTACAAGCTTCATTCAAACTTCTTTTTAAAAAGCTTTCTAGAATTTTTGCAGTAATTTTAGGTGCCAGAATAAATGGAACTAAGTCAAAGTTTTGAGTGAACAGAAGTTAGAAATCTAGCATTCATACTTAGTAAAACAAGTGGAACAAAAATGTCATAATTTTTTTAGCTAAGCAAAAATTTGCAAGTTTTCTGAAATATATATATTATATGTTATATGTACATATCTATGTATACAAGAGTTTTTCTTTTACACTTGTGTCAAAGTTTTGAGTGAACAGAAGTTAGAAATCTAGCATTCATACTTAGTAAAACAAGTGGAACAAAAATGTCATAATTTTTTTAGCTAAGCAAAAATTTGCAAGTTTTCTGAAATATATATATTATATGTTATATGTACATATCTATGTATACAAGAGTTTTTCTTTTACACTTGATAAAGGCTTGAGAAGCTACAAAAAAAGAGATGGCAAAATTGGAAAACAAACTAAATGAAATGGGAGCACTGAATTATTAAGTAGAAAAAGAGAAACAAACTAAATAAAAGTAAAAGATCATCATATAGCCCAGTTGTTTTTTTTTATATTTTGTATTTATTTATTTTTTTACACGAACTCCCAAACATGAACCCCCCTCCCACCTCCCACCACACATCATCCCTCCAGATCATCCCCATACACCAGCCCCAAGCATCCTGCATCCTGCATTGAACATAGACTGGCAATTCATTTCTTACATGATAGTATACATATTTCAATGCTATTCTCCCAAATCATCCCACCCTCTCCCTCTCCCTCTCCTTCTCCCTCAGAGTCCATATGTCCGCTCTACACATCTGTATCTCTTTTGCTGTCTTGCATACAGGGTCCTCATTACCATCTTTCTAAATTCCATATATATGTGTTAGTATAGTGTATTGGTGTTTTTCTTTCTGGCTTACTTCACTCTGTATAATTGGTTCCAGTTTCATCCATGGTTGCTCAATAGAATCACATCTAGAGCTCAGGAGAAAAAAAACAATACCTGGGCATTTGTATTTTTCAAAAATTTCCGAGATAATTCAAATGTGAATCTCAATTATACAAAATGTCTATAGGCTTTTATAGTAAATGGTAGTTCTGGTGATACAGAATTCTATTATTTTCTGTTGACTAACCTTGATAAAATGGTGTTAAAATGAATAATAGTTACATATTCACAATAGAAAAAGATGTTAATCAGTTTTCACAATCTATAGCCAGACAAAAATAAAACATAACTACAATTGCAAGTCATAATGGAAACATGATTAACCTAACAATATAATTACACACAATTTGAGAAATTAAGTAGACTGATGTGGTTAGTGGAAGTGCATACATGCACATGTTTTCATCCACTCAGCCAATCTATTTCTTTTGGTTGGTGCATTTAATCCATTTACAGTTAAGGTAATTATTGATATGTATGATCCAATTACCATTTTCTTAATTGTTTTGGGTTTATTTTGTGTAGGTCTTTTCTTTTTCTTGTGTTTCCTAGAGAGGCTCCTTTAGCATTTACTGTTAAGTTGATTTGGTGGCGCTGAATTCTCTTAATTTTTGCTTATCTATAAAGCTTTTGATGTCATCAAATTTGAACAAGAGTCTTTCTGGGTAGAGTATTCTTGATTGTAGTTTCTTCCTTTTCATCACTTTGAATATGTCATGCCATTCCCTTCTGGCTTGTAGAATTTCTGTTGAGAAATCAGCTGTTAACATTATGGGCATTCCCTTGTGTGTTATTTGTTGGTTTTCCTTTGTTGCTTTTAATTTTTTATCTCTGTCTTTAATTTTTGTTAGTTTGATTGCTCTGTGTCCTTCCTTGGGTTTATCCTGCCTGGGACTCTCTGTGCTTCCTGGACTTGGTGGATTATCTCCTTTCCTCTGTTAGAGAAGTTTTTGGCTGTTATTTCCTCAGGTCCTTTCTCTCTTTCTTCTGGGACCCCTATAATGCGAATGTTGGTACATTTAATGTTGGTCTCAGAAGTCTCTTAGGCTGTCTTCACTTTTTTTCATTTCGTTTTTCTATATTCTGTTCTGCAGCAGTAATTTCCACCATTCTGTCTTCCAAGTCACTTGTCCATTCTTCTGTCTCAGTTATTCTGCTATTGATTCCTTCTAGTGTATTATTCATCTCTGTTTGTTCTTTAGGTCTTTGGTAAACATTCCTTTCATCTTCTCCATTCTTTTTTGGAGATCCTGGGTCATCTTCACTATCATTATTCTGAATTCTCTTTCTGGTAAGTTGCCTATCTCCACTTCATTTGTTTTTCTGGGTTTTTCTCTTATCTCTTCATCTGGGTCATAACTCCCTGAATTTTCATCGTGATTAACTTTCTTTGATGTGGTTTTGTTCTGACAGCTGCGAGATTCTCATCTTGCTTCTTCTGTCTGCCCTCTGGTGGATGAGGCTAAGATGCTAGTGTAAACTTCCTGATGGGAGGGACTCCTGGTGGGAAGAAATGTGGGTCTTGCTCTGGTGGGCAGAGCACTACTCAGTTCAGTTGCTTAGTGGTGTCTGACTCTTTGCAACTCTATGAACTGCAGCATGCCAGGCTTCCCTGTCCGTCCAAGAGTTGGAGCTTACTCAAATTCATGTCCATAAAGTCAGTGATGCCATCCAACCATCTCATCCTCTGTCGTCCCCTTCTCCTCCTGCCCTCAATCTTTCCCAGCATGAGGATATTTTCAAATGAGTCAGTTCTTCATATCAGGGGGCCAAAGTACTGGAGTTTCAGCTTCAACATCAGTCCTTCCAAGGAACATTCAGGACTGATCTCCTTTAGGATGGATTGGTTGGATCTCTTTGCAGTTCAAGGGACTCTCAAGAGTCTTCTCCAACACCACAGTTCAAAAGCATCAATTATTTGGTGCTCAGCTTTCTTTATAGTCCAACTCTCACATCCATATTTGACTACTGTAAAAACCATAGGTTTGACTAGACAGACCTTTGTCTGCAAAGTAATGTCTGTGCTTTTTAATATGCTGTCCTGGTTGGTCATAGCTTTTCTCCCAAGGAGCAAGCATCTTTTAATTTCATGACTGCAGTCACCATCTGCAGTGATTTTTGAAGCCCCCAAAAATAAAGTTTGGCCTTACTCAGTCAAACTTTAATTAGATTGTATGCTAATGGGTGCCACTGTGCTCCTTCCCTGTTAATTGTTTGGCCTGAGGCAACCCAGCTCTGGAATCTATAGGTTCTATGAGAGAGCTAATGGTGACCTCCAAGAGGGTTCATGCCAGGAAACCTCCCAGGGCTGTTGCTCCCTGTGCCCCCATCCCTGCAACAAGCCACTGCTGATTCATGCCTTCAGAAAAGATCTTCTAACACTAGCAAGTAGAGCCGATTCAGTCTCCTATGGGGTCACTGCTCCTTTCCCCTGGGTCCTGGTACATGCAAGATTTTGTTTGTGCCCTCCAAGAGTAGAGTCTCTGTTTCCCTCAGTCCTCTGTGTGTGTGTGTGTGTGTGTGTGTGCTGTGTGCTAAGTCACTTCAGTTGTGCCTGACTCTGCGACTAGTCTAGTGGAAGTCCTGTAATCAAATCCCGCTGGTCTTCAAAGTCAAATTCCTTGGGGATTCCTAGTCTTTTTGCCAGATCCCCAGGCTGAAAAGCCTGACATAGGGCTGAGAACCTTCGCAATGGTGGAAGAACTTCTCCTGTATTATTGTTCCCCAGTTTGTCCGTTGCCCACCCAGTGGGTATGGGATTTTATTTTATCATGATTGCACCCCTCCTACCTTCTCATTTCAGCTCTCTTTTGTCTTTGGACCATGCAGCAGTATCCCTTGTGGCTCAGAGGTTAAAGCATCTGCCTGGACTGCTGGAGACCCAGGTTCGATTCCTGGGTCGGGAAGATCCCCTGGAGAAGGCAATGGCAACCCACTCCAGTACTCTTGCCTGGAGAATCCCATGGAGGGAGGAGCCTGGTAGGCTACAGTCCATGGGGTCACAAAGGGTCGGACACGACTGAGCGACTTTACTTTACTTTACTTTACTTGTCTTTGGACCATGCAGTATCCTTTTTTGGTGGCCACCAGCTTCCTCCTGTTGATGGTTGTTCAACAGCTAGTTGTGATTTTTGTGCTCTCCTGTATGTTTTTGAATTAGAGTTTTCATGAGCTATATGCCCCAGAGTGGGATTGCTGAATCATATAATAGCAATAATTTTAGGTTTTTAAGGAACCTCCGTATTGTTCTACAGGTGACTGTGCCAATTTATACTCCTACCAACTGTATAGGAGGGTTCCCTTTTTTCCACACCTTCTCCAGTATTTATTATTTGTAGACTTTTTAATAATGCCCATTATGACCAATGTGAAGTTATACCTCATTGTAGACTTGTTTTGAATTTTTCTGATAACTAGCAATGTTGAGCTTTTTTTTTCTCATGTGCCTATTGGCTATCTGTATGTGTTCTTTGAGAACAGAAATACCTCTTTTCGAGTTAGAGCTTTTGCCTTTTCTGGATATATGCTTAGGGGTGGGATGACTAGATCATATGGTAGCTCCATTTCTAGTTTTTAAAGGAAGCTCCATACTGTTTTACAGAATAATCATTTTAAATTCAATATTGGATGTGTCCTCCCACAACTACAAAACCTGAATAGGGCTTTAAGAGATATTGAAAGTAATGACAGAGCTTTTCTCTTCATATTAACATAATATGTCTCTAATAGCAAAGTTGTTGTCATATTTTTAAAACTAAGAATGATTCTTAAGGTAAATGAGTCTCTTTTCTGTATCAAAAGAAAAGAGAAGAAACCAAGAAATTAAAAGATAATCATTTCTGATTAAACAAGAAATAAAATTGTCCAGGTTAAAAAAAGGAAACATCAAAACTAGCATTAAAAGAGGAAAAATAAACAAGAAAAACATTTGTAACCCATGAAATAGGTTAAGAGTCAACTACAAATTGGAAAAAGTTTCTACCAATTTACAACAAAAGGATATTTTTTTAAATAATGCATGTTATGAATAGTCACATAGAAGAAATTCAAATCACTCATAAATATGTGAAAAGGTATTCAGTTTCACTAGTCACCAAGAAATGCAAATTAAAGCTAAATTAAAACATTATTTTTCACCTATAAGAGCAAAATATTTAAGAAAATAATATCTAGTGCCAATGGAATATGTCTCAGCGAACTGTGAATTGCTACACCAATTTTGGAACTTGATTTGGATTAAATAATAATCAAAATTATAAATATACACCTTTTTTGTTCCAGAAATCTCACTTCTATAGAAAAAAAAAGTAACAATGAGTAAATATGTGTGTGGTATGTACATCTGTGTGTATGTGTGTGTGTATACATATATATACACATATATTATATATAGTCTATGTATACACATAATGGGCTTTCCTGGTGGCTCAGAGGTAAAGAATCTGCCTGCCAATGCAGGAGAGCCTGGTTCAATCCCTGTGTCAGGAAAATCCCCTGAAGAAGGAAAGGACAACCCACTCCAGTATTCTTGTCTGGGAAATCCCAAGGACAGAGAAGTCTGGCAGGCTATAGTCCATGGAGTTACAAAGAGCTGGACACAACTAAGTGACTAAACCATAATAATAATATACACATATGGTATTCATTTTCTGTTGCTGTTATAACTTACCAGAAACTTAGTGGTCTAAAATACCAACTTATTAGGACAACACAATTACAACTCTGGAGGTCAGAGGTCCTAAAATCAAGGTGTCAGCAGGGCTGCATTCCTTTTGGAGGCTCCCTTTACTGCTTCTAGAGGCCATCTCCTTGCCTTTAGCAGATTTCCAAGGTCACCTCCTACCTTGGATCCTGGCCTGGTCCTGGCATCAGTCCAACCTCTGCTTCTATCATCACATTTTTTCCTGATTTTGATCCTTCTGTCTTCCTCTGTGAGGACCCTTATGAGTACAGTAGGCAGACCTGGATAACTCAAGTTAATCTCCCATATCATTGATCCTTAGTTTAACCATGTCTGCACATTCTTGTTGCCTTGTAAGATAATATATTCACAGATTCTAGGGATTAGGACTTGAATATCTTTGGGAGGCCATTATTCTGCCCACTACATTTATAAATATATATACACACACACATATATTTGCTATTCAAGAAGTATATTGTAGGGCTCATGAGGTTTAATATCATCAAAACAAGCAAGTGAAGTAAATCAGAAAGACAAGTATCACATGATGTCGTTTTTATGTGCAACCTAAAAATGGTACAAAAGGCCTTATTTACAAAAACAGAAATAGAGTTACAGATGTAGGAAACAAACATAGTTATCAGTGGGGAGAAAGAGGAGGGAGGGATAAACCGGGAGATTGGGTTTGACATATTCACCCTGCCCACCTGCCTTCTCAGTCACTTCAGCTGTGTCGGACTCTGGCAGCCCCATGTATGTAGATATACACACTACTATATATAACATAGATAACTAATAAGAACTTACTTACAGGGAATCCTACTCAATACTCTGCAAGGTCCAACACGGGAAAAGAATACAGATTCACTTTGCTATGCAGCAGAAACTAACACAACGTTGTAAATAAACCACACTCCAATAAAAAAAAGTATTCCAACTTGCCCAACAATCCCAAATTCCTCTCCTTTTATACTTTTCTTTTATCCATAGCACTTACCACATTCTAACACACCCTATAACCCAATTTTTATTGTGCTTATTGTTTACTGGCCATCTCTCTGACACTAACATAAACTCCATGAGGGTGGGGATTTTGCTTTGTCCATAGGCATTTCCTAGGAGTTAGAACCGTGCTTGACACATAACAGATGCTCAGTAGGTATCTACTAAATAAATAAATATAGGAATATTTATGGGAACATTGTTGTGTAAAAGAAAAAAAAAAAACCTTTGAGAAACACTGAATGCTAACAGTAAAGAAATAATAAAAGATAAATAAATTTTTTAAAAAACTTCTAATGCAACATTAAGTAAAATTATAGACTGCAAAATTCTATATGCATTATTACTTCAATATGTAAAAATTTTAAGTAGATATGACCAATGATTACAAATAAATTGGCCACATGAAAATGTGTTTCAATGGGCAATTTTTGTCTTGGATTTCTTGTATTTTAATAGCTTTCATAATAAAGTAACTAAAAAAAGAATATAAAGAATTTTGACCTATTATATTTTCACTAAAATAAATTCTGAAAGAAGCATTTTCATTGATTTTTTAAGTAGAAAACACTCCTTGGTTAATTCATCTTTTTCCACGTGCAAACACATTCAGTCCTAGAACATATCACACTCAGTCTTTCTGTAGCATTAGAAACAGAATACTTCCCCAAATAAACTGCTAATGTGCAATATAAATCTGCTACTTAAACCTATTTAGCACTGGGAACAGTAAAAGTAAATTTACTGTTTTCTTCTCAATAATATCATTATACTATTTTACACAAGCAATATATTTCATAATTACCTTTCAAATTGCTTTCAAGTAATTTTTCCTTATTATTCTTTTTTTAAAAAATTTACAAGAAGTTGGTAGAACAGATATTCTTAGCCTGGTCTTATAAATGAAAAGGAGAAAGTTTGATTGACTATACAAGTTCACTCAGCTAGTTAAGTAGGAACAGTGCCCAGTTACCCTATCTTATATTTCAGCGTTTTTCCATTTTTCTCAGTAAAAATCTGACAGTCACATTTTTACAGTAGTTTTTTTAAAGAACAAATGAAATATTTTATCAAGACTCTCCTGTCTTGAGCTGAGGTGAAAGAAAGTGAAGTCACTCAATAGTGTCTGACTCTGCAACCCCGTGGACTGTAGCCTACCAGGCTTCTTCACCCATTGAATTTTCCAGGCAAGAGTACTGGAGTGGGTTGCCATTTTCTTCTCCAGGGGATCTTCCCAACCCAGGGATTGAACCCGGGTCTCCTTCATTGCAGCTGAGGTGATCACTCACCAATTGCTTTTCCTTTAGGGTAGAAGAAAATTTGGATTTTCTAACCACAAGATCATAGCCACCTCCCATGAGTCACCAGTAGGAATAAAGATTAGGTTATTTAGAATGGCATTTTCACCCCTGCTAATTCATAGCCACCCAAAGAAAGAAAGTTGATAGAAAACTAAATAAAGTCAATAGCACAATATATGTTCTAAATAAGTGGGCCAAAATTAGTTCTTTTGATATTAAGTAAAAATTTTCACCAATGTAAGTTAATATCCAACTATTTTTATTTTCATTTTTCAGTTGACAGGATTAAATATAAATGCACATTTTCCCCTCTCTACCTCACAGAGGAAATAGAACAGGCTAGGAAAGGCTAGGAAAAGGATAAGAAAAAAGAAAAGGAAGGAACAAATATGACTAGAAAACATTTTCCCCTTTAGTGTTGTGTTGTCCTAATCCACCTAAACTAGTCCCTTGGTTATTTTTCCCTTTAGAGGTGATTGACTTGTGCTGATTCTTTATATTCTTTCCACTGGTGTTGAGCAGCCTGCATTTGCAAGATGGATGACTTGGCATAGAGTCACTCTCTGAGGCCAAGTAAAGAATGAAGATTCCTCCTTGTCCAGTGGGCATCTTCCCCCTCCAATGGACCTTCATCATCAACTGACTTCATTACTACTACACGTTCCTATGCCCATAAGCTAAGGAGAAGAGATGGAACAGAGAAAGGAGGCAAAGAAGAGAAACTTGCCGTACAGAAGGGAGGTGCCCATGGTATCCAGAATTTCTCTTAATAATCTTCTACCGAGACTAGATAGAAATGCAGCACTTTTCTTAATGTATATAGCTGACTACTTATACTTTTGACAGCTCTATCACATTTCCATGAGTTACCAACAGCATCCCACCCCACCTCACCCTGCAAACCACTGGGAAGTTAAATTAGTGGAGTTTGTGCTGAATCTATGGCGGGGAAAAGAGAGAGAGAGAGAAATGGAAACCATAGTACTGAGGGCTCCAGCAGAATCAAGAACAATGTGGTGTCAGATTTTAGCCCCAAGAAAATGGTTAAAAAGAACTCCTACCAAACTTGGACTTTTCAAAGTGGCTGGAAAATTGCAGGGCCCTGCCTACTGATTGATTCCTTAGCCCCAAGAAGTGTTGGTAGCTGCCCAGGTGTGGTATTGATGGTAGCAGTGACTGTTGTAGTGGGGTTGGTTTATTCTGGTTTTGCTTTCATTTAATATCAAGTGTTAGAAATGTAAAACACCTTTCAGTTTCCCCTTACATTTTCATAAACAAAATATTCAGGTGGATATATTATAAATGTAAAACCAGAATTTTGAGTGGCCATAAAAAATAAAATGTATGGATTCTTGAGATTTATTCTGACAGTGGTAAATGTTTTCACATCAGATGATTTTACAGTATGATCAAAAATTCTCCAGAAAGTAATTAGCTGAATAAAATGCAACATCATGCAAATGTAGTCCTTTTAAGATATTGCTTTGACAGTCAGCATTAATAAAGCCAAAATAAAAAACTTAATCAGATCAAGAAGATAAAGTTACATTTCTGGAAAAGGGCACACACGAAAGTGCAGGTGCTGATGCTGGGGAGGAGTCACCATCCCAGCCCGGGGCCCCCCTGCCTGGCTCCTCTCCCATAAGCCCAGCACCCTCCTGGTTGAAGGTTGGAGTCTTCATTTGTACAATAAGAGTAGCCCAGTACAGCTCCTGGGACTGTCAGAGATTAAAAATTAAAGAGTTTGCTTAAAAAGTATTTAAAAACTTAGAAAATTGTGTCACTATTTATTATTTACTAATACACTTGTCAAAGATAAAAACCATTCTTAAGATATGTGCATGCTCAGTCATTCAGTCATGTCCAATTCATTTGCAAGCCCATGGACTGTAGCTCACCAGGCTTCTCTGTTCATGGGATTTCCTAGGCAAGAATACTGTTGTGGGTTGCTATGCCCCACTCCTTGGGATCTTCCTGACCCAGGATCAAACCCATGTCTCCAAGCAGATTCTTTACCTGCTGAGCCACCTGGGAAGCCCTCTTAAGGTATATGGGAATTAAACACTGGGTGAGAAACTGAAACAGAGGCATGGGAACTGTTATTAGAGGCTACATTTTTGTCATATTATCATTTATTTAAAAACTAAGACAAAGCACTCTATCTAGTAGAATGTTTCAGCAAATGCTAATAACAACATTAATAATAAGCTTTGCATCTATATGCTAAGCAACTCAAACTTCACTTTACTTTCCCAACTTGGACATTATTCCTGTTTTATAATTAAGAAAAACATTAAGCAATCTGCCCAAGGTAGCTCAGCTCTACACTACAGAGCCAAGACTGAAATCCAATCCTGATATGTACTCATATGCTCTTTCCAAGAAGTGCTATTTAACAAGCAAATTTGTTAATGAAGCTAGATGCTGCTATTAAATGATGAAATTCAAGCAAAAAGTTTTTAAGAATAAATAACACACACAGTTAAGTTCAGTTGCTCATTTGTGTCCAACTCTTTGCGACCCCATGGACTGCAGCACATCAGATTTCCCTGTCCATCACCAACTCCCGGAGTTCACTCAAACTCACGTTCATCAAGTTGGTGATGCCATCCAACCATTTCATCCTCTGTTGTCCCTTTCTCTTCCTGCATTCAATCTTTCCCAGCATCTGGGTCTTTTCAATGAGTCAGTTCTTCACATCAGGTGGCCAAAGTATTGGAGTTTCAGCTTCAACATCAGTCCTTCCAATGAATAATCAGAGCTGATCTCCTTCAGAATGGACAGGTTGGATCTCCTTGCAGTCCAAGGGATTCTCAAGAGTCTTCTCCAACACCACAGTTCAAAAGCATCAAATCTTCGGCACTCAGCTTTAGTCCAACTCTCACATCCATACATGACCACTGGAAAAACCATAGCTGACTAGAAAGATCTTTGTTGACAAAGTAATGTCTCTGCTTTTTAACATGCTGTCTATGTTGGTCATAACTTTTCTTACAAGAAGCAAGCATCTTTTAATTTCATGGCTGCAGTCACCATCTGCAGTGATTCTGGAGCCAAAAAAAAAAGTAAAGTCTCTCACTGTTTCCACTGTTTCCCCATCTATCTGCCATGAAGTGATGAGACTGGATGCCACGATCTTAGTTTTCTGAATGCTGAGTTTTAAACCAGCTTTTTCACTCCCCTCTTTCACTTTCTGGAGAAGGAAATGGCAACCCACTCCAGTATGCTTGTCTAGAGAATCCTGTGGACAAAGGAGCCTGGTGGGCTGCTGTCCATACGGTCACACAGAGTCAGACACAACTGAAGCAACTTAGCATGCATGCATGCATTGGGGAAGGAAATGGCAACCCACTCCAGTGTTCTTGCCTGGAGAATTCCAGGGACAGAGGAGCCTGGTGGGCTGCCATCTATGGGGTTGCACAGAATCGGATATGACTGAAGCGACTTATCAGAAGCAGCAGCTTTCACTTTAATCAAGAGGCTCTTTAGTTCTTCTTCACTTTCTGCCATAACAGTGGTGTCATCTGCATATCTGAGGTTATTGATATTTCTTCTCCCACCAATCTTGACTCCAGCTTGTGCTTCATCCAGGCCAGCATTTCACATGATATACTAAGTTAAATAAGCAGGGTGACAATATACAGCCTTGATGTACTCCTTTCCCTGTTTGAAACCAGTCTGTTGTTCCATGCCAGTTCTAACTGTTGCTTCTTGACTTACATACAGATTTCTCAGGAGGCAGGTAAGGTGGTCTGGTATTCCCATCTCTTTAAGAATATTTTAAAAAAATAGCACAGCAAACACAAGTTTGGCAAGGATGTGGAAACTGGGATCCTTGTGTACTGCTGGTTCAAATGTAATATGGCACAGTCACAGTGGAAAACAGAATGAAGTCTCCTCAAAAATTAAACATAGAATTACCATATGATCCAGCAATTCCACTTCTGGATTGAAAAGTTCACTTCTGAATTGAAAGCAGGTACAGACAGATAATGGCAACCCATAATCATAATAGTATCCCCAATCCCAAAGATAGAAGCAACCCAAGTGTCCATCCACAGAAGAATGGATGAACAAAACATGGCATATACATGCAACAATAAATTCAACCTCCAAAGGAAGGAAATCCTGACATACTGCAACATGAGTGAACCTTGAAGACACTTTGCTAAGTGAAGTAAGCCAGTCACCAAAGGCCAAATATTGTATGATTCAACTTAGGAGATGCCTAGAGGGGTCCAACACATAGACAGAAAGTAGAATAATGGTCACTAGAGACTGAGGGGGTGGAAAGATAGAGAGTTATTGTTCAAGGAATACAGTTTCAGTTTTGTAAGATAAAAGAGTTCTGGAGATAGATGATGGTGACAGTTGCATAACAATGTGAGCATACTTATGTCACTAAACTGTCCACTTAAAAATGGTTAAAATGGGACTTCCCTGGTGGCTCAGTGGAGGCAAATTTACCTGCTGATGCAGGAGACTTGAGTTCAGTCCCTGATCTGGGAAAATCCCACTTGCCACAAAGCAACTAAGGCCCTACGCAACAACTATTGAACCTGTGCTCCAGAGCCCAGGAGCCACAATTACTAAGTCCACACACTGCAACTACAGAGGTCCACACACCCTCGAACCCATGCTCTGCAACGAGAAGCTACTGCAATGAGAAACCTGTGCATTGTAACTGGAGAGGAGCCCTTGCTTGCTGCAACTAGAGAAAAGCTGGCTCAGCAATGAAGACACAGTAGAGGAAAAACAAATAACTAAATATTTTTTAAATGGTTATAATGGCAAATTTTTGTCATGTATATTTTCCATAATTTTAAAATAAATAAATTTTAAAATAGAATCCATTCAATGAAAGGCATCTGGGATGGTTCAATTTATCCATCAGTTTGGCTAGACTATGATAGTTGGACTAATTTGGTCAAGTACTAATCTAGTTATTACTGTAAAAGTATTTTTAAGCTGTGATTAACATTCACAGTCACTTGACTTTCAGCAAGACATTACCCTCCATAATGTGGGTGGGCCTCATTCAATCCATTAAAGGCCTTAAGAGCAAAATGGAGATTTCCCAAAGAAGAAAAAATTTCTGCCTCATCAGTTCAGTTCAGTTCAGTGGCTCAGTCATGCCCAACTCTTTGTGACCCCATGAATTGCAGCACACCAGGCCTCCCTGTCCATCACCAACTCCCGGAGTCCACTCAAACTCATGTCCATCGAGTTGGTGATTCCATCCAGCCATCTCATCCTCTGTCGTCCCCTTCTCCTCCTGTCCCTAATCCCTCCCAGCTTCAGGGTCTTTACCAATGAGTCACCTCTTCACATGAGGTGGCCAAAGTATTGGAGTTTCCGCTTTAGCATCAGTCCTTCCAATGAATACCCAGGACTGATCTCCTCTAGAATGGACTGGTTGGATCTCTTTGCAGTCCAAGGGACTCTCAAGAGTCTTCTCCAACACCACAGTTCAAAAGCATCAATTCTTCAGTACTATTTTCTTTACAGTCAAACTCTCACATTCTGGAAAAACCATAGCTTTCACTAGATGGACCTTTGTTGGCAAAATAATGTCTCTGCTTTTTAATATGCTGTCTAGGTTGGTCATAACTTTTCTTCCAAGGAGTAAGAATCTTTTAATTTCATGGTTTCAGTCACCATCAGCAGTGATTTTGGAGCCCAAAAAATAAAGTCTGTCACTGTTTCCCCATCTATTTGCCATGAAGTGATGGGACCAGATGCCATGATCTTAGTTTTCTGAATGTTGAGTTTTAAGCCAACTTTTCCACTCTTCTCTTTCACTTTCATCAAGAAGCTCTTTAGTTATTCTTCGCTTTCTGCCATAAGGATGGTGTAATCTGCATATCTGAAGTTACTGATATTTCTCCTGGCAATCTTGATTCCAGCTTGTGCTTCTTCCAGCCCAGTGTTTCTCATGATGTACTCTGCATATAAGCTGAATAAGCAGGGTGACAATATACAGCCTTCACATACTTCTTTTCCTATTTGGAACCAGTCTGTTCCATGCCCAGTTCTAACTGTTGCTTCCTGACCTGCATATAGGTTTCCCAAGAGGCAGGTCAGTTCTGGTATTCCCATCTTTTTCAGAATTTTCCACAGTTTATTGTGATCCACACAGTCAAAGGCTTTGGCATAGTCCATAAAGCAGAAATAGATGTTTTTATGGAACTCT
>SJYX01014575.1:106318-122504 GCA_006410675.1 Oreotragus oreotragus
AGATCAGTCCTGGGTGTTCATTGGAAGGACTGATGTTGAAGCTGAAACTCCAATACTTTGGCCACCTCATGCGAAGAGTTGACTCGCTGGAAAAGACCCTGTTGCTGGGAGGGATTGGGGGCAGGAGGAGAAGGGGACGACAGAGGATGAGATGGCTGGATGGCACCACCAACTCGATGGGTGTGAGTTTGAGTGAACTTCGGGAGTTGGTGATGGACAGGGAGGCCTGGGGTGCTGTGATTCATGGGATCACAAAGAGTCGGACACAACTGAGCAACTGAACTGAACTGACAGTGACTTAGCATGCCTACGCTGGGTAATTAGCTCTGGGCACAGAGACAGGTGTCGATGTTGACTCCGAGGTCTCTGAATATGGATTAATGTTCATGTGCTTCTCTGATTCAAGCTAAATCAGTGAGGAAATAAGTATAAAGCAAAGATGTAGATTCAATAAGAAGTGGAAATTTAAGTATAAAGTATCAAGAATTAAAATATAGATGCCTAGATGAGAAAAAAATTGTAGCTTATCTTCATGCACTCCTCTTACAGTTATGATTTTAACAGAAACATCTTAACTGCTCCATTACTTGATGTGGATTTTTTCTAATTCTATTTTTGTTTCCTTAATAATTTCTGCCCTTAATTGCATTAAAAGATTCTATGGCTATAAATTCCTTAGTAGCAGTATGGGAATAAAACAACCAAAAAGTGGATCTAACCAAAAAAATATGTATAAGAGATAATGGTGTTTTGGTAAAAAGCAATTTCCTTTCCCTACTGCCACTATAATACTTTTTAAAACAAGCAGAAAGAGGCTGATAGAAATTATTTTAAAACTAGTTTAACTTTGACAACCAAGAAATTAAAAGTTACAAGTTTTGAGAAAAACAGTTGCTGTTGTTGTTCCATTGTTGGATCATGTCCAACTCTTTGTGACCCCAAAGAGTGGCGGGGTCAAAGTTATTGACATCCACAGTTTCCTTGACTTCACCCAGTTATAGCATAACTTGAGTAAGCAGTCTAGTTAGTCCTGTGCTCCCATGACAGGTATCAATGTCCAAAACAGGTATTTTATGTTGAAAAACACTGCAACAATTTTTCCCCTGACGTTTCTAACCTGTTTGGGGTCATAAACCCTCTGACAGCATATATTTGCCCCCACACACACATTGAAATTTTGCATGCCATTCCAGGAGGCTTATAGATCCCACAAAGCCCACCCGAGGGTGCTCCTCGAAGCTCTTCTTGATCCTGTTTTCCAAGGTTCTACGAGATTAATGACTCCATTACACTTTCTGTTGTTGTTTTTGCTCAGAGCTGCATCAGCATTACTTAGGGACAGCTGAGTGTTACCAAACTGACGTTTCACCTGAGGCTCCCAGAGATGCAATAGATCAAAATACACAGTGCACAGGGAAAATTATGAAAATTGTCCTCCTGACTCTTAGACCAGTCAGCCAAGTTGGGATTTTTTTTAAGGGGGTCAAAAAAGGATTTTTGCAGGAAGATACTTTTGGACCCTACCATAGTCCTAGCCCTCACCACCTCCCTCCTGACTGCACCTTCACCTAGAACTTTGTAAGCAGGTTCAGGGGGCCTCAGTGGGACACTCAAAGAGCTCAGTACATGTGATTTATATCTCTCCCTCATTGTGTAGACTGGGGCTTGACCCCTAACCTAGGAGATCCAGAGGGGCAGAGAAGTGACTACAGACAGAATTGCTGTGTATATATATATATATATATAAAAGCCAGGAAAGACTCAGCAACAAAAAGCTGAGGTCAAAGTCAGAAATCCTAGAGCTTATGGAGTGAAGGCTCAAATATCCACAACAGCAATTTGCATCCCCACTCTTCCTTCCACAGCAGCTGCAGGTGAGAAATTCCTAGGGATGGGGATCATGGAGGGAGCTTTGAAAGAACCTCAAAGAGAGTGAATATTAAATACCTGCCTGAACCAACTCACAACAGCACCATTTCAGGTAAGAACTTTATTAGAGCCTTTATCCCCTCGTCTGCCCTTCCTCCCCTCTCCTCTTTTCCCTGCCAGGGACAGCAAGCTGAAAGTTGAGGGAAGAGGTGAGGAAGAAAGAAAACAACCATGAGGCTCTCTCACAGCAAGGGGCCAGTTGATGGAAAGGCGAAAACTGGTGACAAATCAATTATGAAATTTTGATTAGTGCGGAGGACTGAAGATTCCATTGTGGGGATCTTTTACATAAGAAAAGTCCTCTGAACCTGCCCACATTTTTTAGTGGGAACATCTCTTCCATTAAGTGCAATTTTAAAGAGATCAGAGGAAATTAAGACAAAATTGCATTTTGATTGTCTCTCAAATCATTTGTTCAATCCATATGTTCGATCTATAGCATGAAAATTTAACAGTATTTCAGAGGTTGCAAACTCTTGGCATTCATGCTTGATAGGTCTGGGAAATGAATATGTTCAGCTGCCAAAATGATTTTTTTTTAATTTAATGTGAATGCCTTTAGGTGAAAGAGGCACCCTCCAGTTTAGCCTCTATATGACTTGTATCCCCTAACAACTACCCTTCACTCACTCATTTATGTTCCTGGCTAGTGGGTGAAGGCATTTGAGTTTGAGGTGGGAAGGTCTCCACTTTAGAGTAATAGAGATGGATTTTATGTGAAGTCAAGCAATTCAGAGTCAAAACCTTTGCTCCAGGATGTGTTGGCTTACCATGGACAAGATATTTAACGTTTCTGAAAGGTCTTGTTTATAAAATATATTTGATATCTATCTCAGTTACTTAGAAGTTAAATAAGATACTGTGTAGAATGCAAGGCCGGGGAAGGCAACGGCACCCCACCCCAGTATTCTTGCCTGGAAAATCCAATGGACGGAGGAGCCTGGTGGGCTGCAGTCCATGGGGTCGCTAACAGTCGGACAGACTGCGCGACTTCACTTTCACTTTTCTCTTTCATGCATTGGAGGAGGAAATGGCAACCCACTCCAGTATTCTTGCCTGGAGAATCCCAGGGATGGGGGAGCCTGGTGGGCTGCCATCTATGGGGTCGCACAGAGTTGGACACTACTGAAGTGACTTAGCAGCAGCAGAATGCAAGGCATTAAGCAGAGTGATGGCCCAGTGAATATTAGCTTCCTTCCTTCCTCCCTCCCCTTTATTTTTATTACTAAGTTCATTAGATGAGAAAATAGAGTTGTATAAATAACTGTTCATTGCATATACTGCTAGCTTTTCTTTCAGCTGTTTTAAAGTCTTTAGCAAAATTACATTAAGGGGAAATTTCACCTAATTATAAATAATAACCAAAAATTGAATTGACCCCAATTAAAACAATTTCATCAAAGACTCTTCAAAACATTAAAGTTAAAATACATGGCAACAGTATAATTAAAATGTCAAAAGTCTTATAATTGTCTTGTTTTTGTAGTGAGTGAAGGTAAATGCATGAAATTATTTAAATTCTCTCCAAAAGACTGTTTACCTTTCACTTGGCCTCATCAATTTTTATTTGCTTTCTGCTGTCTTACTAAGATCCTTTTTAATGACTATTTCAATAACCATAGCTTCAGGTTGATTAAGCTATGTCTTTAAATGAGTAGTTTTAATTGCTGGTTTTTCAAGGAATTACACATTCTTGACTGGTATTGACAACTCATCAGGTGAAGAGTTACAATGACTTGTTGATAGACCAAATTCTAAATGAGGGTCATATTTTTGTTGACATGACTAGAAATTAAGACATAATCAAAGTGTTTTATGTCAAAGCAGTTACCTAGTCTAACCCTGCATTCTATGTGTGAACCTGTCAATCATATCACTGATAAATGATTGTACCCCCCACTCTGCTTGGAAACCACCAATAAAACAACTCACCATGACCATGGGTATCTGACAAATGCTAACAAGTATGAAAGGGGAAATTGACAATAACACAATAATAGTGGGAGACTTTAATACCCCACTCACACCTATGGACAGATCAACTAACCAGAAAATTAACAAAGAAACGCAAACTTTAAATGATACAATAGACCAGTTAGACCTAATTGATATCTATAGGACATTTCACCCCAAAACAATGAATTTCACCTTTTTCTCAAGTGCTCACGGAACCTTCTCCAGGATAGATCACATCCTGGGACATAAATCTAACCTTGATAAATTCAAAAAAATNAGATTGTCTCCTTGTATCGAACTGAAATCAACTGGCTCATTAGCAGAGATCCTTCCAGTTTCTGCCATCTGAAACCTACATACTATTTAATCTGCTCAGAGACCTCAGCTCAAATGTCATCTTAGATGAATGCTGCCCAGCTGGTGGCATATGGTAGTTAAGTCAGGAAATGGCAACCCACTCCAGTATTCTTGCCTGGAGAATCCCATGGACGGAGGAGCCTGGTGGGCTACAGTCCATGGGGTCGCAAAGAGTTGGACATGACTGACCAAGTGACTTGACTTAACTTAACGGCATAAAAAATGACCCCTTTTAAAGTTGTGGTATGTGCGTGTGTTTAACTTCTCTAGGAGTAAAAACTGGATAAAGAATGTTCTTAATCAGTGTTGCTTACAGTATCTTAAAAAAATGGTGTCCTCAACTTATGAGAAAAAATAAAATCCTGTTTTCTATGTCACCTGAACATTCTTCAGAATGAAGACACTGTGGGAAAAGAAGCTGGGGAACCACGTGACCAGCAGTGGCCTTGTTTTGTTTGTTTTAATTAAAGGTTAATTGCTTTACAGAATTTAGCTGTTTTCTGCAAAATATCAACATGAATCAGCCATAGGCACACATATGTCCCTATCTCTTGAACCTCCCTCCCATCTCCCTCCCCATCCCACCCCTCTAGGTTGTCACAGAGCCCCTGTGTGAATTCCCTGAGTCAGAGAGCAAATTCCCATTGGCATCTATTTTACACATGGTAACGTAAGTTCCCATGTTACTCTCCCCAGGGACTTTCCCATGTTGTCTGCTTTGCTTTGCAACTGACCCTGTGCTAAATGCCTTATTCTCATTTAAGCCTACAGTCACCCACATGGTAGGTGCCATCATCACTGCCTTTAAGAGTGAGGATACTGAGACAGAGAATGTAAATGATTTGTCCAAAGCACATGACTAGTCAGTGAACTTCCCTGGTGGCTCAGACTGTAAAGCATATGCCTACAATGTGGGGGATCCGGGTTCAAGCCCTGGGTCAGGAAGATCCCCTGGAGAAGGAAATGGCAATCGACTCCAGTATTCTTGCCTGGAAAATCTCATGGACTGAGGGGAGGAGTCTGGTGGGCTACAGACCATGGGGTCACAAAGAGTCAGACATGACTGAATGACTTCACTTTCACTTTTCAGTCAGTGAGGGAGGCCATCTCAAGCTCTAAGCCCACCAGTGAACCCTCATTCCATCATATAAATACAGATACATATAGACAAAGATATATATATATATATATATATATATATGAAGAGAGATTGGAAGAGAAAGTGTTATATTAAGAACTGGCTCACGTGATTATGGAAGTCACAGAACTGCCATCCACAAGCTGGAGAACAAGGAAAGCCAATGCTTTAGTTCAGTACAGGTCTGAAGGCTTCAGAACCAGAGGAGTCAATGATGTAAGTCCCATCAGCAGTCCAAAAGTCCAAGAAGGTGGTGGGGTGCAGGGAGGCACAACTTTGTAAGTCCTGGTCCAAGTTGTAAGGCCCAAGAACCAGGAGCACTGATGTCTAGGGCACTCAGCTCAACAAATTCACCACTCCCCCTCCTTTTTGCTGTAATCAGGCCCGCAGCAGATTGAATGAGGTCCACCTGCTTGGGTGAGGATTCTTTGCTTTACTCAGTCTGCTGATTCAAACGCTAATCTCTTCCAACAGGTGTTTCCAGAAGACACATGTTTTATCAGACATCTGGGCATCCCTTAGCCTAGTCAAGTTGACACATAAAATCAGCTATCACAAGGAAGAATAGATATTTGGTAATAACTAAGATGTCTAACATATTGAAGAAGAGCTATTTTCTTCTGGACATGACCAAGGAAGCATGCCTCCTTGGATATTGCTGGCAATCATATTAACACAAGGGGAGAAGCCAGCCTGAGAATGAAAACAATGCAGAGAAAAGAAGCAAGAGAAGAGCAGAGAAACAGGACAAGCTCCTGGTCTTCTCATGGCTGGAGCCCATGCTGCCTCTCAACCACAGTTACGTATCAGTTGAATTAAGTTTCCCATTAGTTGCAACTGAAAAGAACCTAACTACTACAATGGGCAAAATACAGACAAAAGGAGGGAAGGAGAGAAGCAGCCCCATCCCAGTAACCGCACGATAATTAATGAGGGCTTTAATTGCTCTCTTTAGATGTTAAGATGGAACTTTTTACTCTATCCTTTCAGCAAATTCTTAGTTTTCTACGGGAATGGTTTACGTCATCTCTATTTTAAAACAGAACTAATCTGATGTCCCTGACAGGATGGGCTGCCTTGTGCTGAACTGCAGTTCTCTCTACGTGTGGTACACAGTGATACATCTTAATTAGAGAGGTTCGTTGTAATCTCTAAGTCAATTAAAGCTGCTCAATGGCTCCGTTGTAAGTAGTGTTCAGTGAAGCTGCTGAAGTATAAATAATAACCTAAGATCATCGTGACTGCACACTAAAAACACCACCTAATAGCATAAAGCGAAAAGTACAAGAAGGAATGGAAAATGTGATGTGGTCATCATACAACATGGTTTTTAATATAATGCCTTAAATATCCATACAAAATACACTGCCTTTAAGCTATTCTAAGTTTTAATCTGTATACTATAACCAAGTTTAACTCGTAAGTTCATACCTCATCTTGAGCCATTACAAGGACTAACTTATGCTTTTTCCACACAGACAGGGAAAATGACTACTTCTGTCACTTGTTAGAAAGGAAATCATGACAATATGCCTCCTGATTTTGCAGGGGGAAATCGGTTGTGTCATTTTCTTCAACTAAACAAAACATATAGACTGTGTCAATGACACAGTTAATGTTGATAACATTTCAATTATATGTAGCTTAATCTATGAAACATTCACCATCTTCCTCAGTCCATTCTAACCTGCCCCCTAAAATATGTGTTCCTATATTTAAGGACCTAGGCATGGGTGTGTGCTCGGTTACAGTCAGGTCCAACTCTTTGTGGCCCCATGGACTGTATCCTGCCAGCTCCTCTGTCCTTGGGATTCTCCAGACATGAATCCTGCAGTGGGTTGCCATTTCCTCCTCCAAGGGATCTTCCCAACCCAGGAATCAAACATGTTTCCCCTCCTTCATTGGCAAGCAGAATCCCATTGAGCCACATGGGAATCCCTTAAGGACCTATTCAGTTCAGTTCAGTCGCTCAGACTGGGTCACTCTAACTCTGCCTGGATGAGTATTATTATCGCAGCAGTTCTAAATAAATAACTGCTCAAATATTTCTTATTAATGAGTACGTCCAAATTATTACAGCCTGTGGAGTAGGAAATGGCAACCCACTCCAATACGCTTGCCTGGGAAATCCCATGGACAGAGGAGCCTGGCAGTCTACATCCATGGGGTCACAAAGAGTTGGACGTGACTGAGCAACTGAGCATTGTGAGCAATTATAGTCTGAATTTGAATTTTTTCCCCACAGCAATCTTACTCCTAGTCAAGTATTTCAGATCATAACAATGTAACTTCTTCTAATATCAATTTTTCTAATATAGCATGAAAAAAAATCTTACAACATCTCCTTTGAACTGTAGTGTTTTTTCTAATAGCTTCTGATCACAACACCTCTGAAAGCAGTTTCAGTTTATCTGTAGATGGTATTTTATTGGGAAAAAAAAAGAACATATATACATATATACCTGCATCATGGTAGCTTGTATTGATCAGCAAACAGTCATGCTCCCTTCTCCCACCTTTACTCTGTGGGAAGACTATACTTCTCAGTCAATTATGGGTTTGTTCAGAAGACTTTCTTTGCACATGGAATTTGAGAGAATGATTTATACTGAGTCCAAGCAGAAACCTTTAGTACAAGTTTCATATGAAGTTTAACAACATGCAAAGTGAATCTATGTAATAGACATTAGCGTTACGGTCACGTTTGTGGGATGGGGTGATTTGACTGGAACTGGGCACAAGGAAGACTTCCAGGTCCTGGAATTTCCATATCATGACAAGGTGGTGATTGCATGGCAATCGCCATCTGTTTAAAGCCACAAAGCAATAGATTCAACCTATCTGTACTTTTCTGCAGGTGTATCATATACCAATATATATATATTTTTCAAATCAGAAGCATTTGGTTGCAATGTGAATGCTGTGATCTTTGGGTCCTTGGGTCACAAACTTTGAGTTACAGAATCCAGGCTTCTCACTGTCTTCTCTGATGAGGAGTTGGTAAAGTTACTGTGCAGATCCTTTCCAAGCCAGGGTGAAAGTTTCTGCCTCCTGTGGTCTTGACTTTGCCAGGTCAACTTCTGATTTCCCTACAGAATTCTTTAGCCCACTCTTGCTTGTCAATCCGAGAACTTAGAAACAAGTCTTAGGGTCCCAGATAGTAACACCCAAATGTGAAAATATTGTTCTTGGATTTTTTTGTTTAACATTTTTCTCCTGCTGAGACTGAACCTTTTGAAATAAATTGCTTACCTAGTACTCTGTGGGGTAGTTAAACAAGAACATCAGTCAGCCAACTGTGGGATTCGGTGTTTTCTCCAGTTCTTGTGCAATAGTTAATAACAGCTATGGCATTTAGGTTCTTGGTCATCCCTCAGACAAAAAAAGATGAAACAACCACTGTCTTTACTTAGTTGCCTCTTCCATTCGACTGTGACTTCCTTGAAGACAAGAAATTATCTCATTCATCTTCTTATCCCTGGCATCAATCCCAGTGCCTGGTACATAGTAGGTGCTCATTAATTTTGCTTAAATTAAAATGAATGAATAAGACCTTCACAAAACCTTTTGCCAGAAGCAATTTTAACTTGTATTCAACATCCAAGGAGAGTGGGCGTGCTGCTTTGGCAATAGCTCTGACATTGAATAATCTGGATGTTCCAAATTTCTTGTTGCTCATTTATCCTCAAGAAAAAAGGGAAGCAGGGGAGGATCATGTTTGTGGGCCCAGCAGACACATCTCAGACTCATCACCATGCACGACAGATCAGATGAGGCAGCGGCATGAGCAAGGCCACCTGCCCTACTGTCTTCTGACTGCTGATGCTGCCTTAATCACTGAGCCGATGCAATTTCCTGCTGCTGACCCTTGCTATGGTCCCCTGGGAGGTCTCATTTGTCACTGTCATTACCTTTCAGGTCAGCAAAACATCCATCTTTTGTTGGACCCTCCTTCAGTGACTTGTTCAGGTGTGTAGGTAGCTCAGGACAGCGGTCCTTGGTGCCTCAATACGAAAGTGGATTCATGTACTTTGATATATTAACTCTATTAATAGTGATTTTGAGGAAAATGTAAGCCTCAGTCTTATTTCAGAAGGGTAATGCTTTATTTTTATGTATGGTTTATAAAACACTTTTTGTATTTTTTCATAACTCACATATCCTATGAAAAGAACTTGACTAAATGTATAGCTCCAATTCCACCAATGCTGTCACCTCTGATACTACCCGGAGACAAATCAGTCCTCGTCCCCACCATCAGCTGAAAAATACATACCAACGGCAAACACGTGCCTAATCCTAAAGGTGTCTGAAGCACATGTGAAACTTTGGCACCCTCTCACATTTGACTCGAACAGAGCTGGATTTCATATATGACAAACATCTACCTAGCATTTACTATGTGCCAGACACAGTTCTAAGAGTTTTGCAAATATAAACTCATTTCTAACACCAACATCTCAGTTCATGGATGAGGAAACTGAGGCACAGATGGACTAAGCATCATGTCCAAAGTCATAGCTAGTAAATGAAACTCTAACCCAGCGCCTCCTGCTCCTGAGTCCAAGCACTTGATCACCATCATCAAACAACAGGGGATCCTTGGCCCTAAATGTCATGCTCAAAGTTTCCAGTAGTGTTCTGACAACAACATTTAATTACCTCATCAGTTCTTTCAGCCCTGGCTCAGAACACAGTGTGTGTGTCGGGAGGGGGTGGGGGCGGTATGTGCGCGTGTGTGAGTGAACAGTGAACAACAGTCCACAAAACTGTACCTTTATCACCATCTCTCACATTTTCCATCTCATGGTCACAGGTTGGGTGTCCAGAAGCAGATGTTCAGAGAGAATTTGAGTTGCAAGATGTTTCTCAGGAATCAACCCCTGTGAAGGGAAGGGAAAGAAGGCAGACCTGGGCAGGAAGGAGCTGAACTGTGAGGAAGGCCTGGCAAAGCCCCAGTCAGGCAGCAGAGAGTCTGGAGCACACATAGCCCGGTCAGGTGGTCACCAGGAGCTGAGGCAGCGGGGCCTTTGTTCACCCACCCTGCTTGCTTACCAGGATGAGTCCACCCCAGGAAGGGTATAACCTCAAAAGAGGCCACTCTGCAGCTGAGCAGACCCTGGAGTCCCAGAGCAGTCACAGTCCCCTCAGCAGGCACCTAGACTTTCCCTGAAGAAGGTCTGGGTAGTGGACCTCCTTGTGAGCCACATTCACTTTTACACTAGAGTAAAAGTCTAGTCTTTACTATAGCTTCCAACTCCTATACAATCTGTGGCCCCGTTGCCTGTCTGACCTCACCCCCCACTTTCTGCTGTTCCACTGGTCTCCTCACCAGGCAAGCCCCTACCTGAGCGGTTTTGTCCTTGTCTTCCCTCTGCTTACTCACAAATTCAAACCATTTGCTCTTTTGCCTGATTCTTATCTTGGCTCAAATATTACAAATCAATGAAGCCTTTTCTGAACACTATTTTAAATACTTCTCATATAGTACAAGGAACTCCATTCAATCTGTACGGTAACCTAAATGAGAAGGAAATCCAAAGAAGAGGGGAAATAATGTATGTGTATATAGCTGATTCACTTTGCTGTACAGTAGAAACTAATAGCACATTGTAAAGCAACTATACGCCAGTAAAAGTTAATTTTATAAAATAAATAAATAAGATGGCTTCCCAGGTGGCTCAGTGGTAAAGAATCTGCCTGCCATGCAAGAGATGTGGGTTTGATCCCTGGGTTGGGAAGATCCCCTGCTGAAGGAAATGGCAACCCACTCCAGTATTTCTGCCTGGAAATTCCATGGACAGAGGATCCTGGTGGGCTACAGTCCATGGGGTCACAAAGAGTTGAACATGACTTAGGGACTAAACAACAACAACTCAAATATAAATAAGATGAGTCCCTCTCACCAGCCCCAACCCTGCTCTAATATTCCAATCCTTCTTCCCACCATATTTCTCTCCATACCGTTTATCACCATCTGACATAATATGTAGTTGATAGCTTATATATTTTAAAAATTCTTTTTCCTTATATGCTCTATGAAAACAGAGAGGTTTTTCCTCCCACGCAGTTGTGCTCAGTGACTTATCCTCAGTACCAAACACAGTGTCTGGCACACAGTAACCCTAAGGCAATGCGTGATTACACAGGGAGTAAAGAAGGAGTCCTCTGCCTTCTCAGCTCCATCCACAAGCTCAAGACAGGAAAGATGACTTCCATGAATTCCCTACCTTAGAGGGAAAGAACCTGCACATGCAAACTTTTCATGCCATCTCTTTTAGAAGCAATAGAAATCTTATACTTCAACCAACAATAAATACAGTTTAATTCTAGTTCCTAGAACAATCAAGCACTCCTACTAAATTTTCCCATCAAATTCACAGGGATTATACAGTAAGCTGAACAGAGCACCCAACTACAGATTCCATTACCAGTAAACCCCATAGGCTCCGGCTGCAGTTTTACAGAAGACCTACTCTTGTTCCTCTTGAGTGAATCCTTGTCCCCTTTTCATGCCCTTTCCCTTGGGATGATAGCCTTGAGAAACTGGACTACTACCACCCTTTTCCCCATTATATCAATACCAGGTTTTACCAGTCAAGCTTTTTAGTAAATTCTGCTTTGCTCCTTTGGTTAAGAGTGTGGGTCCGTGATATCCATGAAACAAAAACACACGCACAGACATAGAGAACAGACTTGTGCTACCAAGGGGGAGAGGGGTGGAAAAAGGAAGGGTTGGGAGTATGGGGTTAACAGAAGCAAAGTTTTACATAAGTGAAAGAAAATGTTAGTTGCTCAATCATGTCTAATTTTTTCTTTGAGACCCCATAGACTGTAGACCACCAGGCTCCTCTGTCCATGAAATTCTCTGGGCAAGAATACTGGAGCAGGTTGCCATGCCCTTCTCCAGGGGGTCTTCCCAACCCAGGGATCGAACCTCGGTCCCCTGCATTGCAGGCAGATTCTTCACCATCTGTGCCAAGAGGGAGGCCCAAAAATTTTATATATAGGATAGATAAATAGCAATTATAGTACAGGGAACTATACTCAATATCCTGTGATAAAGCATAATGAAAAAGGATACATATGTATAACTGAAACACTTTGCTAAAACACAGAAATTAACAAACACTGTAAATCAACTATACTTCAGTAATTTTTTTTTAAACAGTGTGGGTTCCTTACTCCACCATCTGCCAGAAGGGTGTCCTCTGGCACACTGCCTAATAGCCCCAAGCTTCAGACTCCTCACATGATCTGTCAAATGTGGCATTTTAGACATGTAAAGCACACTGTTGGGACCTAGGAAATAAAGTTTCTATGACACTCTATGATTTCCAAAGTCTCTCTCTCCTGTCTGCCCCACTCCCCACTGAGTTGCTCTCAATTTTTCCTTCTCTCTAAGTCCTTCTTCCAAGTCTTACAACATCCTTAAATTTTAAAGACTGGCAGTCTTCTTGCCTCATTTAAAAACAATTTTATAGGTGGGTTCACAGCTATAGAAAATAGTAATTCCCAGGACTCAATGATCCATCTGGGGCTGGGGTGAGATAGAAATAGATGAGACCCCACTCAGGAGAAGCGTATCCAGCAACAGGAGACATCTTCCGCTTCTATGGTCCTAAACTCCTCACAGCAGCGTCATGGAACTGCGCACTAGTCCCCTGTCCCCAGAGGGGAAAAATGTGTAGCTCTGTGAGTCACTATGAAACATAAAACATGATATTTCACAAAGCCAGTTTCTTCATTATGAAATCTAAGTCACCGTTTTATTTACTTTGCAACAGACTAGTAGTTTCTCATTGTTTTAAATGAAGTTGGAAAACCAAAAGCAAGATAATATGTGAGCGCCACCTTGTGGAGACGCTGCATAACCACTGCATAAACTTGGGCCCCATCAGCTTTTATTCCCTGCTGCTGCTGCTGCTGCTGCTAAGTCACTTCAGTCGTGTCAGACTCTGGGCGACCCCAGAGACGGCAGCCCACCAGGCTCCCCCGTCCCTGGGATTCTCCAGGCAAGAACACTGGAGTGGGTTGCCATTTCCTTCTCCAATGCATGAAACCCGTGTTTAATGTGCTGATGCTGCGGAGAGGGCAATAAGGGGACAAAAACCCTTGGTCTCCTGGAACTTACTTTCTACTGGGAAGACAGAAAATAAACACAATCAGTATGTGAAATATATAAAGTATTAGATGTAGTGGAGCAAGGTATGGGACTGCAATTTAAAATCACTTACTATCTTATTCTTGGAGAACATAAATACCATAGATAATAACGTATTATGTCTAAGTCGTGCTGAGCATCCATTTCCTTGCTTCCCTTTGTGTTCCAGTTCATCATTCTCGAGATAGTTACAAATGGTCAGGGCTTGCAACAGTTGCATACTTAATGGCTAAAAGAATTGAACAATTCATGTCTCTCAAGTTTGTATTTATTCGGGTCCAGAAAAATTTATACTAGGGCTAGATTCTAGAATACTGCTTAAAGAGATGATGAAAATGGCAATGTAAGTGATCATAGTTTACAGGATGAAATTTAAATATTTTGAAATATTGTTTACAACAGTGATAATGTATTATCTGGAGCCTCAATTACAGTACTTGAACATGATATGTAGAAGTCGTGGTTCATTTCCAAACTTTATTGCTAGTTCAGCTGAGCAAAGTTTCTCCTAACTGAATTGAAATTATTTTGATTGATCTAAAAAATTTTGAGCAATACTTTGCTAGCATGTGAGATGAGTGCAATTATGCAATAGTTTGAACATTCTTTGACATTACCCTTCTTTGGGATTGGAATGAAAACACCTTTTCCAGTACTGTGGCCACTGCTAAGTATTCCAAATTTGCTAGCATATTGAGTGCAGCACTTTAACAGCATCATCTTTTAAGATTTGAAATAGCTCAACTGGAATTCCATCACCTCCACTACCTTTGTTTGTAGTGATGGCCCACTTGACTTCACATTCCAGGATGTCTGTCTCTAGGTGAGTGGTCACACCATCATGGTTATCTGGGTCATGAAGATCTTTCTTGTATAGTTTTTCTATGTAAAATTCTCCAAGCCAGGCTTCAACAGTACATGAACCATGAATTTCCAGATGTCCAAGCTGGATTTAGAAAAGGCAGAGGAACCAGAGATCAAATTGCCAACATCCACTGGATCATTGGAAAAGCAAGAGTTCCAGAAAAACATCTACTTCTGCTTTATTGACTATGCCAAAGCCTTTGGCTGTGTGGATCACAACAAACTGTGGAAAATTCTTAAAGATATGGGAAGACCAGACCATCTAACTTGCCTCCTGAGAAATCTGTATGCAGATCAAGAAGCAACATGAACCAGAACATGGAACCAGACGTGGAACAACAGACTGGTTCCAAACCGGGAAAGGAGTACATCAGGGCTGTATATTGTCAACCGACATATTTAACTTATATGCAGAGTACATCTTGCAAAATCCCAGGCTGGATGAAGCACAAGCTGGAATCAAGATTGCAGGGAGAAATATCAATAACCTCAGATATGCAGATGGCATCACCCTTATGGCAGAAAGTGAAGAGGAACTAGAGACCCTCTTGATGAAAGAGGAGAGTGAAATTGTCGGCTTAAAACTCAATATTCAGAAAACTAAGATCATGGCATCTGATCCCATCACTTCATAGCAAATAGATGAGGAAACAATGGAAACAGTGACAGAGTTTATTTTGGGGGGCCCCCAAATCACTGCAGATGGTGACTGCAGCCATGAAATTAAAAGACACTTGCTCCTAGGGGAAAAAAAGCAATGACCAACCTAGACAGCATGTTAAAAAGCAGAGACATTACTTTACCGACAAAGGTCCATCTAGGCAAAGCTATGGTTATTCCAGTAGTTCATGTATGGATGTGAGAGTTGGACTATAAAGAAAGGTGAGCACCAAAGAATTGATGCTTTTGAATTGTGTTGGAGAAGACTCTTGGGAGTCCCTTAGATTGCAAGGAGATCCAACCTGTCAATCCTAAAGGAAATCAGTCCTGAATATTCGTTGGAAGAACTGATGCTGAAGCTGAAACTCTAATACTTTGCCCACCTGATGTGAAGAACTGACTCATTGGAAGAGACCCTGATGCTGGGAAAGATTGAAGGTGGGAGGAGAAGGCGGCAACAGAGGATGAGATGGCTGGATGGCATCACTGATTCAATGGACATGAGTTTGAGTAAGCTCTGGGAGTTGGTGATGGATAGGGAGGCCTGGCATGGTGCAGTCCATGGGGTCGCAAAGAGTCGGACATGACTGGGCAACTGAACTGAACTGAACTCAATCTATAAAATGCAATGATTCAACAAGAGTGGTCTAATTTGATCAAAGTGTCAATAGAACATTATGTGTAAATCTTAATAGTGAAAGCATATATTTTACTGAAATAAAGTTTTAAAATATAACATCTATGAAAGAGAAAGTGTTAGTTGCTCAGTCATATCCAATTCTTTGTGACCCCATGGACTGTAGCTCACCAGACTCCCCTGTCCATGGGATTTTCCAGGCAGGAGTACTGGAGTGGATTTCCACTCCCTTCTCCAGGGGATCTTCCCAATCCAGGGACTGAACCTGGGTCTACTGCACTGCAGTCAGATGCTTTACCATCTGAGCCACCAGAGAAGCCGAAAACGTGTACAGGATAGACATTCACGAGGTGAACCCTTTCTGTACTCAACCAAACATCACATTCCCACTCATAGAACACCCAGACACACACACAATAGTAACTCAATCATCTGTGATGTTTTGCTTCAGTTCAGTTCAGTTCAGTCGCTCAGTCATGTC
>SJYX01014575.1:124193-156765 GCA_006410675.1 Oreotragus oreotragus
TGGCAAAGTAATGTCTCTGCTTTTGAATATGCTATCTAGGTTGGTCATAACTTTTCTTCCAAGGAGTAAGTGTCTTTTAATTTCATGGCTGCAGTCACCATCTGCAGTAATTTTGGAGCCCCCAAAAATAAAGTCTGACACAGCTTCCACTATTTCCCATCTATTTCCCATGAAGTGATGGGACTGGATGCCATGATCGTTTTCTGAATGTTGAGCTTTAAGCCAATTTTTTCACTCTCCACTTTCATTTTCATCAAGAGGCTTTTTAGTTCCTTTTCACTTTCTGCCATAAGGGTGGTGTCATCTGCATATCTGAGGTTATTGATATTTCTCCTGGCAATCTTGATTCCAGCTTGTGTTTTTTCCAGTCCAGCGTTTCTCATGATGTACTCTGCAGATAAGTTAAATAAGCAGGGTGACAATATACAGCTTTGACGTACTCCTTTTCCTATTTGGAACCAGTCTGTTGTTCCATGTCCAGTTCTAACTGTTGCTTCCTGACCTGCATACAGATTTCTCAAGAGGCAGGTTAGGTGGTCTGGTATTCCTGATGTTTTGCTTATTGTTGGTCAAATAAAAACCATTCATTGTTTTTTACTTTTTCAACATAATACATTAAAGTAGGAGGATAGAACATATTTTTAATAACTTTGTTAGATTAACTCATAAATTTTAAATATTTATTATGTTTGGTACAATTTTTATTTTGGCCCTGAACCCCTTGTGTTTTAGGGAAATCCAATTTGGAGGTTATTGCAATAAAAAGAAAGTCAAGATCATAAATGATGGTGCTTTGATCAGAGTAATGGCAAAGGAGATATGAGGAGTCATCAAATTCTTGATACTTCCTGAAGAAAGCACCAAAAAGATTTCCAGACAGATTGGATTTAAGTGTGAAAGGGAAAAATCACATGACCCAAGCTTTTTGGCCTGTTCAACTCCAGAAAACTTGTCATTTTGTGAGTTACATCAGGATGTGGGAGGGCAGCTTGAGGAGACTTTCAGAAGCTTGTTTCGGCATGTTAAGCCAGAGATGCAGTTAATTCTCAGGGGTTTAATGCTCTGGGGAGATCCACTGTTTTTGTGCTTCTGACAGGATGGGAGACATGGTCTAGTTGAAAGAAAGGGACACCGCTGTGCCACTTCTACACTCTTGTAGCAGAGAGTGGCATAAAGAACCTAGGAGCCACCTCCCAAAGCCATCCCTAAGGCTAAGAGCTGGGATGCCCTGGGAAAAGTTCCTAACTAACCACCAATCCTGGATCTTAACCCCAAACTCTTAACTTCAGATTTCCTATAAACTGTTTATCACAAACACACAAGCAAGACACAACTGGATATCATAAAGCCTCCATGTGAACTGCTGCTCTCTCACTGGCCCTCTTCCCAGCTGCCTTTTACATCACATCCTTTGATGTGGTTCCTCTTGCATCTTCCTCAGCTAGTTGGCTCTCAGCCTCCCCAAGTCCCTCCAGCCCCAAGATGGAGACAGCATAAATTTAAAAATATCTATAAGAGCACTTTGTTTTTTGTTCAGTCACCCAATTGTGTCTGACTGTTTGCAAACCCAGGGACTGCAGCATGCCAGACCTCTCTGTCCATCACCATCTCCTGAAGTTTTGCCTAAGTTCATTGGTGATGCATTTCAGCCATCTCATCCTCTGACACCCTCTTCTCCTTCAGCCCTCAATCTTTTCCAACATCAGGGACTTTTCCAGTGAGTCAGCTGTTCACATCAAATGACCAAAATACTGGAGTTTCAACTTCAGCATCTGTCCTTCCATCAAGTACTCAGGGTTGATTTCCCTCAAGATTGACTAGTTTGATCTCCTTGCAGTCCAAGGGATTCTCAGGAGTCTTCTCCAGCACCACAGTTTGAAGGCATCAATTCTTCAGTGCTCCATCTTCTTTACAGTCCAGCTCTCACAACAGTACGTGGCCACTGGGAAGACCATAGCCTTGACTATATGGACTTTTATTGGCAGAGTAATGTCTCTGTTTTTCAGCATACTGTCTAGCTTTCCTGCCAAGAAGCAAATGTTTTCTGGTTTCATGGCTGCAGACACCATCTGCAGTGATTTTAGAGCCCAAGAGGGGGAAATTTGTCACTACTTCCACCTTTTCCCCCTCTATTTGCCATGGAGTAATGGGGCTGGATGCGATGATCTTAGGCTTTTAATATTTAGTTTTAAGCTGGCTCTTTCACACTCCTCCTTTGCCCTTATCAAGAGGCTGTTTAGTTCCTCTTCACTTTCTGCCATTAGAGTGGTATCATCTGCATATCTGAGATTATTGATGTTTCTCCCACCTATCTTGATTCCAGCTTATAACTCATCCAGCCTGGCATTTCTCATGATGTGATCAGTGTATAGATTAAATAAACAGGATGACAGCCCTGTCGTACTTTCTCCATCTTGAACCAATCAGTTGTTCCATACAGTGTACTAACTGTTGCTTCTTGACCCACATACAGGTTTCTCAGGAAACAGGTAAGATGGTCTGGTATTCCCATCTCTTTAAAAGCTTTCCATGGTTTATTATGATCCACACAGTCAAAGGCTTTGGCACAGCTGATGAAACAGAAGTAGATGTTTTTCTGGAATTCCTTAGCTTTCTCTATGATCCAGCAAATGTTGGCAATTTGATCTCTGGTTCCTCTTCCTTTTCTAAATGCAGCCTGGACCTCTAGAAGTTCTTGGTCACCTAATGCTGAATCTTGGCATACAAGATTTTAAACACGAACCTTACTAGCATGGGAAATGAGTGCAACGGTCCAATGGTTAGCACATTCTTTAGTGCTGCACTTCTTGGGAATTGGGGTGAGGACTGACCTTTTCCAGTCCTGTGGCCACTGCTGGATCTTCCAGATTTGCTGACGTATTGAAAGCAACACCCTGATGCCATCATCCTTTAAGGTTTTGAATCATTCTACTGGAATTCAATCACATCCACTAGCTTTATTATAACAGCATACAGAGAGACAAAACTATAAGTTCCTGGAATCTCTTCACTATCCCATCCTCAAATAGGAAAAGAAAATTCTAAGTACAAGTATCACTATTTTAATCACTTGAAAATTCTTACCCCCTCTCTTACAAATACAAGCAAAGCCACAATTAAAGCGATATTACAATCTAAATAGAGAAGAATTTGCTGAAGGAAGGGCAAACTCTTGAAAGTAAACTTTACCCCAGCCTGCTGGGTAATCTTCGGATGAGAAACTAATGCAGTATTTCCAAAATTGGCATCTTACAGAATGCTGTTCCACGGGATGTTGCTTGATGAATTCTGTATTCAAAATAAGTATAGGATCATTGGATAAAGCAAAGTTAAACAAATTTCTCTTCTGTGGGAATGTCAGGGACTACACTCACATGCTTTATGAACCTTTAAGAGGGAGACAGAATATAACATTTTCAACATTTGTTTGACACCGAATCCATTCTTTGCAGTAGCTCATAATAACAACTTCCAGCAATGGTTTTCCTCTGAACATAGTTTGGGAAACACTTATCAAGAATGAATTATGTTTTTCAGAGTTTATCTGGCAAGGCAAGGCCAGAAAATCCACCATCACCCAGTCCCTGATCTGACCACCAAGATTTGCAAATCTGTATAACTGTATGCCTTCATTAAACCAAATTCAATTTAGAGTCAATAAATTCACTTCTTTAAAAAAATGAGGCTGCTAAGTTATTATATATTCACAGTATTAAATAGTCACATTGCAAATGAATTCCCAATACTCACCTGTTCCAGCAGTGTTATTACTGAATAACCAGAATTAATTATTTTAGAGATGGTAATGAAGCTAAAGAATTTATCCAAATTAAATGTTCTTCCATAAAGAAAGGACTGAAAATTTAGATCAATAATGACTTAATTTTCCTCTGGAATCTTTTTTTGTGGGGGCATTCAATTCTTCTAAGCACAATAATTAGATGAATGTTTGGATCTTTGCTATAATGAAGCAATATCTTCATCAACTTTCTTTTTACCTTTTACCCAACACACAAGTCCATATAATACAGGCTTTTTATGAGCAAACACTTACACAGTGATTAATTTTAAAGATACTTTAGCTAGTCTTTATTATTCTTTCTGTGTTTTCACCCTGAATTAAACTAACATGGGACTAGTTCCATTTCATTGGCAGGCAATCCTCCCAACAGAATTGGAAATTTTTGAGAACTATCTACCCACTGTATGTCAGCTGTTAGCCACACAGAAAAGAGTTATATACATTTTTATGAAATATAGAAAATATTTAGTAGGAATATATTTATTATAAATCTTCATATTTTATATACAGATATTATTATTTAAAGGATATAAGAAATGCCATTATAATGCTAAAATTAAAAAACTTAGCTACAAAATTAATAGATACATGCTCTCAAATATGTGTAAATATTCTTAAAGGTGATGTGTTAAAATAGGAATTATTCAACCTAAGTGATATCATTTTTCATAATTTTTCTGTATTATTTTTATAATCATGAAAATAATGAAGGTTATTTTTTCCAACAGCACTACCCAATGTTACTTGACTTCTACTAAACCCAAACTACAGTGTTGAAGACATAAGATCATGGTGAAATGCCAGGGTTTTCATCTGGGTACAAAAGGAACCCAGTAAAAATGCTGTCATCCTCAGCGCTGACATACACCCCATTCCAGTCCTTTGAAACTTCCAGCCAGACTTGGTCCCCTGCTCTTAATTTCAGGATGATGAGGAGAGAGCTCTGGTCTATTTCATGGCCAGAGAGCGTCTCTCTGGACTTGAACTGCTTCCTGTTCCAGGCCACCAGGCTGATCCGAGCAGGTCGGCCCCTCACAGTGACGTGGTAGGAGAAAACATAGGCCCCAGGAATACTACAGTTAAATTTCCCAGTGACAGGGCTATAATTCCCTTGGTCATTATAGAGAACTTTGTCAAACTTGATAGGGGCATTGGGAGGAGGGAAGGGCTTGGATAAAGCAGCACAGAAAGCTGATCGTGGGGCTCTGGCCCCCTCCCCCTTGGAGCCCTTGAGGCCCCGAGAACCCTTCTTCCCAATGGACCCCCTGACCCCTTTGCTCCCCAGCTCACCCTTGGGTCCCATAGGTCCCACGAGACCAGGAGGACCCAACTCTCCCTTTTCTCCTTTGACTCCTGGATCACCTGGCACCCCAGGCAGGCCATCTGAGCCACTTTTCCCTTCCATTCCACTGTCTCCTTTGCTGCCTTTCTCTCCTTTCATGCCCTCCTCTCCTTTTTCTCCCTTTCCTCCCCTCTCCCCAGAATCTCCACAGTAACCCTTGTCCCCCACTTCGCCCTTCTCTCCCTTGGCACCAGGCTCTCCATTCAAGCCGGGTGCTCCTGTAGGCCCTCTGTCTCCTTTATCTCCTTTGGTACCATTGGCACACATGTCCCCCTTCGAGCCTTTTTGTCCTTTCACTCCTGTTGGGCCAACATTTCCTGTGTCCCCCTTAGGACCAATTCCACCTGAAATGGAAAATTTAAATCATGGTTAAGGCTCACACAGTGTATGACCAGGATGCTACTATCAGTGTATGTATGTGCTCAGTCTGTGCCCGACTTTTTGCTGCCCCATGGACTGTACCCCTCCAGGCTCCTCTGTCCATGGGATTTCCCAGGCAAGAATACTGGACTGGGATGCCATTTCCTTCTCCAGGGGATCTTCCTGGCCCAGAGATCAAACCTGTATCTCTTGCATCTCCTACATTGGCAGGCAGGTTCTTTACCAGCTGAGGCTATTATCAGAGACCTCACAAAAGGAAATAGAACCTCCTAACTGGAACTGGAAATCTGGTTCTCCCCTGAGCAATGACGGCACAGAGGAGGCTCTTACACTGAGTCATTCAAATAAAGCTACTCTCTTGTCTGAAGCGACTTAGCGGCAGCAGCAGCATAAGGGGAAGAGCTAACGCTACTGAAAAGCAATAGCTTATACTTAGATATTGTGTATTGACTGTTAAGTTGAGGAAGTATTAGAACTATAGTTGCCCATTGTATTCTATTACACTTTGCATTTTGGCCCAATCCAGCTATTCTCATACATCTCTACATCGCCCATCAAAACCCAGAATCTTCCAGGGAAAGAACCTCAACCTGGAGAGACTGAGGTATCTTTTCCCCAAGGACAGCTAGAGAGAGGAGCAGAGCTCAGATACTTCTACCATTTCCAGACTCCTAAACTAGTGCTGGTGACATTCCACCAATCAGTACAATGAATTATTAGATCTTCCCAATGGACCCCCTGACCCCTTTGCTCCCCAGCTCACCCTTGGGTCCCATAGGTCCCACGAGACCAGGAGGACCCAACTCTCCCTTTTCTCCTTTGACTCCTGGATCACCTGGCACCCCAGGCAGGCCATCTGAGCCACTTTTCCCTTCCATTCCACTGTCTCCTTTGCTGCCTTTCTCTCCTTTCATGCCCTCCTCTCCTTTTTCTCCCTTTCCTCCCCTCTCCCCAGAATCTCCACAGTAACCCTTGTCCCCCACTTCGCCCTTCTCTCCCTTGGCACCAGGCTCTCCATTCAAGCCGGGTGCTCCTGTAGGCCCTCTGTCTCCTTTATCTCCTTTGGTACCATTGGCACACATGTCCCCCTTCGAGCCTTTTTGTCCTTTCACTCCTGTTGGGCCAACATTTCCTGTGTCCCCCTTAGGACCAATTCCACCTGAAATGGAAAATTTAAATCATGGTTAAGGCTCACACAGTGTATGACCAGGATGCTACTATCAGTGTATGTATGTGCTCAGTCTGTGCCCGACTTTTTGCTGCCCCATGGACTGTACCCCTCCAGGCTCCTCTGTCCATGGGATTTCCCAGGCAAGAATACTGGACTGGGATGCCATTTCCTTCTCCAGGGGATCTTCCTGGCCCAGAGATCAAACCTGTATCTCTTGCATCTCCTACATTGGCAGGCAGGTTCTTTACCAGCTGAGGCTATTATCAGAGACCTCACAAAAGGAAATAGAACCTCCTAACTGGAACTGGAAATCTGGTTCTCCCCTGAGCAATGACGGCACAGAGGAGGCTCTTACACTGAGTCATTCAAATAAAGCTACTCTCTTGTCTGAAGCGACTTAGCGGCAGCAGCAGCATAAGGGGAAGAGCTAACGCTACTGAAAAGCAATAGCTTATACTTAGATATTGTGTATTGACTGTTAAGTTGAGGAAGTATTAGAACTATAGTTGCCCATTGTATTCTATTACACTTTGCATTTTGGCCCAATCCAGCTATTCTCATACATCTCTACATCGCCCATCAAAACCCAGAATCTTCCAGGGAAAGAACCTCAACCTGGAGAGACTGAGGTATCTTTTCCCCAAGGACAGCTAGAGAGAGGAGCAGAGCTCAGCTACTTCTACCATTTCCAGACTCCTAAACTAGTGCTGGTGACATTCCACCAATCAGTACAATGAATTATTAGATTATTAATAATTTATATTTCCCTTTGACCTCCTTGATAACTTTAAATACAAACAGGAAGAAAATTAAAGGCTATACCGCACATGTGACCACACACAATAGATATACTGATAAGCTCTTGAGAGTCCCTTGGACAGCAAGGAGATCCAACCAGTCTATCCTAAAGGAGATCAGTCCTGGGTGTTCATTGGAAGGACTGATGTTGAAGGTGAAACTCCAATACTTTGGCCACCTGATGTGAAGAGCTGCCTCATTTGAAAAGACCCTGCCTGATGCTGGGAAAGATTGAGGGCAGGAGGAGAAGGGGACAACAGAGGATGAAATGGTTGGATGACATCACTGACTCAATGGACATGGGTTTGGATAGACTCCGGGAGTTGGTGATGGACAGGGAGGCCTGGCATGCTGCGGGTTCATGGAGTCGCAAAGGTCGGACATGACTGAGCAACTGAATTGAACTGAACTGAACTGATAAGCTACCTGGTTCTCCAGGCTTTCCTGGGTATCCTGGAACTCCACTTGCTCCTTGGTCTCCACGTTCTCCCTTGAGTCCTAAAATGATACCAAGATTAGCTTTTTTCCAGCTATATTAACCATGATATAACTAACATCCATTTCACACCTGTGTCACATTCCATTGTTTTCTTTATCAAAATGTGTAAAGGTAAAGACAATATGGGAAAACAATTCATTGAGCATCGTTAGGAACATTTTATTCCAATTGATGGTTAAGCCATTTAAAGGAACCATTTAAAGGATTTGGAGGTAGTGCCAAATCTCTTCAGACAGAGTTCAGTGTTTGCCCCAGCAATCTTTAAGCTTTTCAGATCTCATACAAAACTCATGATATTCTGCTTTACATTATATAAGTCTGTGTTTGTGTGCTTCCTTTTATGAATTTTGAATGACAGTTTAAAAGTTTTCTTTTTTATATTCCTCACAATGCCTGAGAAATAGTGCCATGCACTATATAAGCTGACACAGAGTACAACATTTTGCAATCAGCTAAAACTATTCATGGTAAAAACCCACTTAGGAAAAAAATATTGTCTTTGACATACATAGAGCATCAAGGAAAAGCTGATTTTCTTTATGTTTGGATGTTTTTCATGTGCTCTTTGGGCAACTTGTAAAACTGAAAATTCATGTTTGAAAAAAATTAAAATATCCAGGGGTTTACATATTTGCTGTATTACCACAAAATGAACTTTTATACTGGGCCTGGCCAAAGGCCAATGATATTACAGTACAGCCACTCTAGATTTCATTGTAAATAATAATAGCAAAAATAATAGTAATAACAATAACTAACTCTCATTGAGCACTTACTTTGTACCATGTAATCTTCCAAACTCTTACCATGAATTTTTACATTTCAACCTTTTTAAATATAATATTAACATTTCTTTGATAATAAAACAGTCTCTAATATAACAAGGAAACTCACATAACAAAGCATATTTCATCATCCAGGGTTTTTTCATTTCCAAAAGTCTGTAGCATTTCCCATCAAGAAAGATAGAGCAGATATTTTTGTCAACACTTTTATCACAGAAGAAACTTAGGCATGAAAAAGTTTAGAAATCTGTAGAGTCAAACATGATTGTAAATAATATTGATTGGCATCAATTTGCCAGCCATATTATTTATGATATAACCAACATATTTTGTTCCATTTATGCCAGGGAAAAAGAAACCCTAAACCAAATTAAAAGTCATGAGAAGAGATTCAGCCAAATTTCATAACACTGGCTAAAGAAATCCACCCCCACCCCCCACCATAAGCCAGTCAGCAGTTTTCTAAGTAGCTGGCTCCTCCATTATCATTCCACATGAAATTTTCCTTGGAGAAGGAAATGGCAATCCACTCCAGTGTTCTTGCCTGAAGAATCCCAGGGACAGGGGAGCCTGGTGGGCTGCCATCTCTGGGGTCACACAGAATTAGACATGACTGAAGAGACTTAGCAGCAGCAGCACATAATCTTCCAAACTCTTACCATGAATTTTTACATTTTAACATTTTTTAATATATTAACATTTATTTGATAATAAAACAATATAACAAGAAATCTACCTAATATAACAAGAAATCCACCCCCCCCCGCACCCCACCATAAGCCAGTTGGCAGAGTTTTCTAAGTAGCTGGCTCCTCCATTATCATTCCACATGAAATTTAAATTTGGGAAATTAACCCATAGGCCATCAGGAAAATTCTGTATACTTTTCAAGGGAACGTAACTATGAATGGAACTGAAGAATAATTCTATTCCCAGTCCTTGTCATATTCATATCCTGACCTTCACAGCACAGTTATTCTGATCCTCGAGTTCATTTAAAGAGTTTAACGACTCACAACGAACTTACTCAATCAGATAATGATTATCCAAAATGCAGTCATTCTACTCATTTATTTTTTTTCACTGTAAGTCTTAAGCAAGAGTCCAAGTTAAGTGGAAGTAAAAGGAAAGTACAGTTGTCACTTTATAGACTGGCTAAATGAATTTCTACTTTTGATCCTTCATCAAAGCTTATTCTTAAGAACTTTATTTTACAATACTTCCCTGTTTTTTTCTTCTACTTGCAGAAGTCTAACTTTCAAAATGTATGAATCACTGGGGAAGTTCATCACTCATCTTTATTTCATAGAGCTTTCTGCTAACATAATTCAGCCACGGAAGGATTAAATGTTTCCGAGAATGAAAATCGCCTAACTGACAAGTGTGAAGTGGCTCTCTCTTACCTTAGCATCTTTTTTGAGTAATTACTTCACTGAATGTTCTACCAGAAATGAGTTAGGCAGTTCCTGAGCCATGCAGAGGGTGATGTATAGATGATACTAGATTTTTTGACATGTGACACAGGCTAATACATTTACCTTGATGGATAGATGGTATTACTACAGGCTGGTGGTATTCCCTAAGGAATTTCTAAATGTCCCAGTGAATCTGTAACCTTCCTTCAATACCTCAAAGCACTTACAAAGCCAGGGATTTCCAAGAGCAGGACACCCTCTTTGCCGATAAATCTGTGGAATTATAGAATTTCTGAGCTGGAAAAGATCTAGTAAAGCACACAAAATGACAAATCTTCTTTAAACAGAGTATAAAGTAATATCTACTCTAGTCCCCTCAATATCCAGATGAGGTAAAGCGATGGGTCCAAGGTCACTGCAATTAGCCTGATGTCTTCTATCTTAATTCAGTTTTCTTCCCACCATTGACACCACCCCTGATTTGAGAGTGAGCTAAAGGATATGTTATATTTTTCTTAGCAGGTAGGCCATTTGTCTAAATGGAATATTCTAGAGGATTACCTGCTCTGATTAGTTTTATCTAGTAGGAAGTTAATTTGCATCATAAAGAAGAACTCAAATGGGAATATATAGGAAAAGATCCCCTTTAATTCTCTGACAGTCCAGCGGTTAGGGTTCTGTGCTCCACTGCAGATGGCATGGGTTTGACCCCTGGTCAGGGAATTAAGATCCTGCAAACTGCAAGGTGTTGGCAAATTTGAAAAAAAAGAAAAGTACATTTCCCCAGAATGTGTATGCCCTGTGGCTCCCCGTTACTGGGTCAGCCAGGTGGACTATGAGAAATAGAAAAGCTGTGTGTGTGTGTGTGTGTGTGTGTGTGTGTGTGTGTGTGTTGTGAAAGAGAGATTACCAGGCAAGTTTAAAATTCTCAATTGGCTATAAAGTTAACATTTTAACATCAAATGTAACTCACACTATGTCTTACCAAGTTTTTACATTTTAAAAACTTGATCTACTTGCAAAAAGCTGGTATTTACTTAGCAAGCTGCTCTTCTTAACAATGATGCAGAATATCTATTGAGTTTTGACATGAAATGAATATAATAACCTACCTTTCTCTCCTTTCTGGCCTTTTGGACCTTGGGGTCCAACAATTCCTGGTGACCCTGGGATCCCTATATCTCCAGCCTCTCCCTTAAAACCTGGAAATGAGATTTAAAAACCATCAGGGCAGCAAAATTCTCTTTTGAAATTCACTAGTTCAAAAAAAGCAGTCACTTTATTGAGGCCAATGACTGTCAGTGTCCTAATGATAAGATCTGGGTGAGAATAAACTATTACAGAGTTCTAAGGACAATATTTTTGTCTGATTTGCAATTTTGCACTACCTGAATAGATAAATTGAGCCCATTAGTACTTGTCACTGAATTCATGGCAGTGATCAAATGATTCAGAGAAGCAGTACTATATCAAACAATACGAACAAAATATTATCTGACTCTTAAGCTCATGTGGACTGCACTTTCAAATAAGAAGTAAAACCAGAATACTTAGCACTGTGGGTTTTCCCATTCCTTCCCTTATGCACTGACTCAGGAGCCACTGCAGAGTGCTACACACCAAGCATCTAGCTAGATGTCAGGAATCAGCCATCGACATTCCAGCAGCCCCTCTTCCCCCATGAAGCTGAGAGCCCATAAAAGAGAAACATGAACAAATAACCACACAAATAAATAGAAATGGCTACATTGCTGTTAGCAATGTGAAGAAAAGAAGTTCCTATTGTAGACTGTGGTTAAATAAAATTAACTTATGGGATCAGAGTAGACATCCTGTGGAAAAAAAGGGGCATTAAGCTAAGACCCAATGAACAAATTAGAATTTTCCAAGACAAAAAAAAAAAAAAAGTATTTCAGGGAAAACAGCAATGGAAAAGACCATGAACAGACTTAGCGATCAGGGTAAGGGGCAGATGGTGCAGGGTTCATAATGTCACTAGTTTGTCCCAGCAGTCTGGATCCCTTCCACTTACCTGGGCTACACAGAGACCCAGGCCAAAGACAGTTATCCTTCCTGCAATCCCAGCCTTGTTTAAGCATAGGAACTGTTTTGCAACTCCTGACTGGAATAATTTGTGGCCAGTTTCTTTGAAAGTTAACCCTATAGATAGGTGTACTCAATTAAATTGTAATCTTTCATCTTAATTATTATAATTAATGCTGAGAGAATACAGAAAATTATATTCAATCTGTTGAATTTCCTTTTTGAAAGAACATTGTATTTGTTTGGATGAAGCACTTTAATAAATTACTTGCAACAGAGGTTAAGGCTGAAGGCACACTTAAATGGTGGTTAAGCTCCTCTGTCTAGAAAAGCAAGAAGAACAGAAAGGAAAGTAATGGAGAACAAATGCGGGGGGTGGGGGGGGCGGTGGTAGAAGAAAGCAAGGTCAGTTAGTCACTGTGCAATAACCCCCTTCTTCATGACATCCAAATGCCTAATGTTGTCATGAGGGAAATGATAAAGGGCAGTGTCCAGGTTGGCACAGGGAGCACAAAGCAACTATCTGCAAGGGTACAAGGGGTACTGAGGCTACTCTTCCATCTACATCACGGTTGCTGCTGCTACTGCTGCTGCTAAGTCTCTTCAGTCGTGTCCGACTCTGTGCGGCCCCATAGACAGCAGCCCACCAGGATCCCCATCCCTGGGATTCTCAAGGCAAGAACACTGGAGTGGGGTGCCATTGCCTTCTCCAATATCATGGTTAGTTTAGTGTAAATACCAGAAGGCTAGACTTAGTTGAAGAGCTGGGGCTGGAAGCTGCAAAAATTGAGTTTGATTCCAAGTTGCACACGCTCAGGTTACATGACCTCTAGAATTACATAAAACTCTCTGAAATGCAATTAAATCATCCACTGACATGTAATAATATTTTAAACATTTTCTACAAAGATGAGAAACAATAATGTGCCTAAGAATTCTTAAGCACCCAGTAGGTAGCTGAGTCATGTCTGACACTTTATGACCCCATGGACTGCAGCACACCAGGCTTCCCTGTCCACCAACTCTCAGAGCTTACTCAAACTCATGTCCATTGAATCAGTGATGCCATCCAACCATCTCATCCTTTGCTGTCCCCTTCTCCTCCTGCCTTCAATTTTTCCCGGCACCAGGGTCTTTTCCAATGAGTCAGGTGGTCAAAGTACTGGAGTTTCAGCTTCAGCATCAGTCTTTCCAATGAATATTCAGGATCGATTTCCCTTAAGACTGAGTAGTTTGATCTCCTTGCAGTCCAAGGGACTCTCAAGAGTCTTCTCCAGTACCACATTTCAAAAGCATCAGTTCTTCAGTGCTGTACCTTCTCTATGGTCCAACTCTCACATCCATACATAGCTACTGGAAAATCAGAATTTTAACTATATGGACTTTGTTGACAAAGTAATGTCTTTGCTTTTTGATATGCTATCTAGGTTTGTTATAGTTTTTCTTCCAAGTAGCAAGCATCTTTTTTATTTCATGGCTGCAGTCACCATCTGCAGTGATTTTGGAGCTCAGATATCTTGGAGTGCAAAGTCAATTGGGCCTTAGGAAGCATCACTATGAACAAAGCTACTGGAGGTGATGGAATTCCAGCTAAGCTTTTTCAAATCCTAAAAGATGCTGCTGTTAAAGTGCTGCACTCAGAATACCAGCAAATTTGGAAAAACTCAGCAGTGGCTAAAGGACTGGAAAAGGTCAGTTTTCATTCCAATCCCAAGAATGGCAGTGCCAAAAATGTTCAAACTATTGCACAATTGCACTCATCTCACATGCTAGTAAAGTAATGCTGAAAATTTTCTGAACTAGGCTTCAACAGTATGTGAACCAAGAACTCCCAGATGTTCAAGCTGGATTTAGAAAAGCCTGAGGAACCAGAGATAAAATTGTCAACATCCGTTGGATCATAGAAAAAAGCAAGAGAATTCCAGAAGAACATCTACTTCTGCTTCATTTACTATGAGAAAGCCTTTCATTGTGTGGATCACAACAAACTGTGGAAAATTCTTAAAGAGATGAGAAGACCAGACCACCTAACCTGCCTCCTGAGAAATCTGTATTCAGGTCAAGAAGCAACAGTTAGAACCAGACATGGAACAGACTGGTTCCAAATTGGGAAAGAAGTGCATTAAGGTGTATATTGTCAGCCTGCTTACTTAACTTTTTGCAGAGTCAGTTCAGTTCAGTCACTCAGTCATGTCCGACTCTTTGCGACCCCATGAATCACAGCACGCCAGGCCTCCCTGTCCATCACCATCTCCTGGAGTTCACTCAGACTCACGTCCATCGAGTCCGTGATGCCATCCAGCCATCTCATCCTCAGTCGTCCCCTTCTCCTCCTGCCCCCAATCCCTCCCAGCATCAGAGTCTTTTCCAATGAGTCAACTCTTCGCATGAGGTGGCCAAAGTACTGGAGTTTCAGCTTTAGCATCATTCCTTCCAAAGAAATCCCAGGGTTGATCTCCTTCAGAATGGACTGGTTGGATCTCCTTGCAGTCCAAGGGACTCTCAAGAGTCTTCTCCAACACCACAGTTCAAAAGCATCAATTCTTCGGCGCTCAGCTTTCTTCACAGTCCAACTCTCACATCCATACATGACCACAGGAAAAACCTCTAAAAAGCCTCTTGATGAAAGTGAAGGAGGAGAGTGAAAAAGTTGGCTTAAAGCTCAACATTCAGAAAACGAAGATCATGGCATCCGGTCCCATCACTTCATGGGAAATAGATGGGGAAACAGTGGAAACAGTGTCAGACTTTGTTTTTTTGGGCTCCAAAATCACTGCAGATGGTGACTGCAGCCATGAAATTAAAAGACGCTTAGTCCTTGGAAGAAAAGTTATGACCAACCTGGATTGTATATTCAAAAGCAGAGACATTACTTTGCCGACTAAGGTCCGCCTAGTCAAGGCTATGGTTTTTTTTTTTGCAGAGTATATCATGCTAAATGCAGAGGTGGATAAAGCACAAGTTAGAATCAAGTTTGCCAGGAGCAGTATCAATAATCTCAGATATGCAACTAACACCACCCTTATGGCAGAAAGTGAAGAGGAACTAAAGAGCCTCTTGATGAAAGTGAAAGAGGAGAGTGAAGAAGCTGGCTTAAAATTCAACATTCAAAAACCTAAAATCATGGCATCCAATCCCATCATTTCATGGCAAATAGATGGGGAAAGAATAGAAACAGTGATAGGTAGCTATTATCATAACTGAATTAATGAAAGAAGCTGGAGATAAAAGTTTCAAACGGAATTTTACCTTTGCAAGATATTAGATACAGCTGTATACTTCAAAATACTTTCATTCAGAAACTGTAAAATTAGGTTCATGAATTTTAAAGTTATTACTTTTCTACAGTTATTATTTATATCACAGTAGATGATGCAAATGTGATATATGTAATGTATGTTCATGTGACCAAGACCTAACAGATAATGAAAAAAATAAATAGTTGGGTTTGAGCAGATTTATCTTCATTTTCAAGTTTGTTTAATGTTGTTTTTATACAACATTAAACATTGCACATTACTACAATGCTTTTGACAAAATCATGGTTACCAAAGAGGGAAGGGAATTAAGGAAGGATAAATAAAGAATTTGGGATTAACAGGTACAAACTAGTATATATAAAGTAAATAAACAACAAGGTCCTACTGTATAGCACAGGAAACTATATTCAATATGCTGTAATAAACCATAATGGAAAAATATAAAAAAGAATATGCATATATGGGCTTTTCTGGTGAATTGGATGGTAAAGAATCTGCATGCAATGCAGGAGACCCAGGTTCAATCCCTGGGTTGGGAAGATCTCCTGATGAAGGGAATGGCAACCCACTCCAGTATTCTTGCCTGGAAAATTCCATGGATGGAGTATCCTGGTAGGTTACAGACCAGAGGATTGCAAAGAGTTGGATACAACTGAGTGACTAACAGTTTCACTTCAATGGCACCCCACTCCAGTACTCTTGCCTGGAAAATCCCATGGACGGAGGAGCCTGGTGGGCTGCAGTCCATGGGGTCGCTAAGAGTCAGACACAACTGAGCGAATTCACTTTCACTTTTCACTTTCATGCATTGGAGAAGGAAATGGTAACCCACTCCAGTGTTCTTGCCTGGAGAATCCCAGGGATGGGGGAGCCTGGTGGGCTGCTGTCTATGGGATTGCACAGAGTAGGACATGACTGAAGTGACTTAGCATATATATATACATATATATGTATATATATAAACTGAATCACTTTGCTATACACCAGAATCTAACACAACACTGCAAATCATCTATGCTTTAATTAAACAAATAAATAATAAAAAAAAAAAACAATGTTTTTGAAACACTGATAAAGTTAGAACAAATATCTATGAATCTCAAAACCAGGATCCTATCAGGTTCAGAATATTGCTCAGGATAAGAAGACTCCTATTACAGCTAACCAGAAAAATAAACACAGTTTATTGAGCACGTGTTCTATGCTAGGCATCACACTGAGACCTTGTATATGACCTCATTCAGTTCTCTTGACGACTCCATGAAGCTGCCATTATTCTTACCCCATTTTACTATTTTAGAAACTGACACTTGGAGTGCTAATGAAGTTTCCCCAAGGTAGGACCGTGACAGCTTGACCTTCTGAACTCTCAAGCAGTCTGTCTATGGCAGAGCTAGTCAGACTAAGATATATGCATGCCCCAGGCAGTCCAATAATGTGGCACATCTTTAGAATATATGTCCTGGGTATTTGGAGTCTCAGCTCTGAGAATAGCCTAGCTAAATCCATCAGTGTAAAACAAAAGCCCTGGATGTTACAGACTTAGAAAACAGTTTAGCAACCAGCTGCGTTTACTTGACCTCCCACTCCCTGCAAGCAGCTTTCCAGCTAGACTTGATACTGACAGAAACCCTGGTAAATAATATAATTTCCTCAGTCTCATTAGGTCGCCAGTAATGTTGTGGCAACTCTGAAATCTCGGGACCCCAGACTCCTACCCAGCTCCCTTCCCCTTCAATTTAACCTCTGCATAAACACCGATCACATTTCCCAAAAGGTACCTGCAATAGGATGAAATGAACGAAAAGCTTAATGAGGATGTGGAATTTCTGATTTTATGACTTTAAATCCTTCAGGCAAGACACAACAAATATTTATATGTAATTCTGTCAGGGAATAGTGGATTTGAAACTGACATTCTGGTCTCACTTTTACCTTGAATTTATCGCTGTAGGATATGGGAAAGCTGAAATGTAGTACCATAAAAGTGAGAATATATTCATACTGTATGCATTAAAGACATTTAGAAATTTTGAAATAGTTAACCATGATGTTCAATGAAGACTATTGGGCAAGGAGACAGTGCTGCCTCAGAATTTCAATGAGAGGCGCACTGAATCCTGCCTTTATTCTCCACCTCACAGGTATTCCGTTGCTAATCCTAACTACAAATCACACTCCAAAAATCCACCAGTCAGTACACATCCTCACTAGACCACAGAACCTTCACTTCACCTTTTTACATCAGCCACTAATGAGATGACTGCATAATTGGAAGAACTACATACCAGTCTACTACTCTGCTCTGACCAGCACCATCCAGTAGAACCTTTTGCAATGACGGAAATGCCCTGAATCTGTGCTGCCCTTTGGCCACTTGTGGCTGCTGAGCTCTTGAAATGGGGCCAGTGTGACTGAAGAACTGCCATTTTAATTTAATTTCATTTTAATATTAATAGCTGCACGTGTGACTCTGTTTATCACACTGGGCAGCAGAACCCATTGCATCTGTCACAATGTTACACCTAGGTTTGTCCCACTGGCATGATGGTGTAGAAACCCTCGGGCAATTCCATCAATCCACTACCTCGCAACGCTAAGTTTGTACAAATAGGAAATATACGGCTTCGTGTATTTTCAAATACCTGGCTTTCCAGTCTGTCCCGGTTCTCCCTTTTGCCCTGGTCCAGATGAACAGCAATCACAGCAATTCAAGAGGAAATCAGCGGTGTCAAGAGTGAGGTTTTTGGAGGGGAAGAGAGTGGCAGCATCAAAGGCAGAATCGAGGACTAAGGGGCCAGGGGCTGGCTCTGCCCTCTCAGCCGCTTCTCTGAAGGGGGCTCCTTCTTCTGGACGTAGGCCACTGGATGGCTTCGAGCCCTTTCGGATCTCTTGTCCCTCAGATTTCTTCATGAATTTGGTATATGGTGTGGTCTTAGCTTCTGCATCCATACTAGCAATAACCAAAATAATAAAAATGGCACAAAACCAAGAAAACATCCACATGCTTGAGGCTGAAAAATACAATGGGAATATATACACATATCACGTGAGAACCAAATGAAAAGACTGAATAATATAGATATATACCTATATGCTGCGGCTGCTAAGTCGCTCCAGTCGTGTCCGACTCTGTGCGACCCCATAGATAGCAGCCCACCAGGCTCCCCCATCCCTGGGATTCGCCAGGCAAGAATACCTATATGAGAGGGATATATATACATAAATGAACTATAAGAATGAACAGTATGCATAATACTAAATGATTTATATATTTTATATGTAAACATATGCTTCAATCATAACAGAATATTTTATTGACTTAAAGTACTCACTGTAAGGAACATTTGCTTCAATTCTCCTTTCTGGTGGTTTTCCTACTGTTACATGTGCTAAAATATTGTTTTCAATCATTCAAATCATCTTGCCAAATAGAAAACATGATCTATAATAAATGCAACATATATTCTTACTAGCTCATATACTCTGTGGAAAACAAATAAGTATAAAATCCTGACTGACCTCATTCAGATTTATAGGAATCAAATCCATTCATGTTAGAGGGAGATGAAAAATATTGAGCTAAATAGTTTATTTCAGCAAATTCAATCATTTCAAGAAAAAAATACTGGTAAAGAGTCCTTAAATCTACTCAGGAAAATGGTCTTGTTGTGACAGCAATCTTTTGGAATCTGTTGTAATAAATGTAGAGAGAGAATGAAAAGTCATAAATTTAAATATGTGCTATATCTTTATATTTTTCACATGTCATTTAACTCTCTTATTCTTTGCTTTATAATTTGAGTTTTTTTTTTCTGAAAACTCACATTTATCTTTGTGTTATTTTAAAAAGCCAAATAGTGGCTATTCTTATTAAAATTTTTATCAATGTTCACAGGGACATAAGGTTTCCTAATGAAATGAAATTTTGATCATAGTATTCCATTCCCCAGCAACTCCCAGCATTCCAGTGACTGCTAACAGATAGCCAGGGTTAGAAATGCATGACTTCTGAACAGAAAAGGAAGGCATGATTAGGATAAATAGTAAGCAAGTAAAGAGAGTGGAAATACAGATAGTAACGACATCTACTGTTTATAGAATCCCTACAAAAAGTAGGCACCTTACATTCATCAATCCAATCTGTTCTTAAAGCAGCTCTGCCAGGCAGGTGACACACTCACCTTCACAGATGAGAAAACAGGTGCCAATTGCTTACGTACCTTATTCAAGACCACACAATCTGTGAGTTATTAATTCAGAACTTAAATCCAGGTCTGTTTAATATCAAACCTCCACCCTTCCCCACAAATCATGTGATGTTTATACGAATGAGATTAAAGGACAATAAATCCAAGGGTAGGATCAATGAAAGAGAGCGAGAGGAGACAGATATAAATCAAAGCAGATGAGAAGGGATAAAGGATGCTGTATTCCCAACATTATATAAAGATCCAAAAATGCTAACCTTCTTTTAAGCTGCTTTTGCTACTATATTTATCCTTTCAACCAACATTAATTGAATACCAACAGTGTTACAAGCACTGAGAAATTATATGTAGTGACATACGATACTATAGACTAAGCTATGGCCTCTGTTATGGACACAAAGGTCTGTCTAGCCAAAGCTACGGCTTTTCCAGTAGTCACGCAGGGATGTAAGAGTTGGACTCTAAAGAAAGCTGAGCACCAGCGAATTGATGGTTTTGAACTGTGGTGTTGGAGAAGACTCTTGGGAGTCCCTTGGACTGCAAGGAGATCAAACCAGTCAATCCTAAAGGAAATCAGTCCTGAATATGCATTGGGAGAACTGATGCTAAAGCTGAAACTCCAATAATTTGGCCACCTGATGTGAAGAACTGACTCACTGAAAAATCCCCTGAGTCTGGGAAAGATTGAAGAAAGGAGGAGAAGGGGCTGACAGAGGGTGAGATGGTTGGAAGGCATCACTGACTCAATGGAATGACTTTGAGCAAACCCCAGGAGTTGGTGATGGACAGCATTGGGAGAACTGAGGCTAAAGCTGAAACTCCAATAATTTGGCCACCTGATGTGAAGAACTGACTCACTGAAAAATCCCCTGAGTCTGGGAAAGATTGAAGAAAGGAGGAGAAGGGGCTGACAGAGGGTGAGATGGTTGGAAGGCATCACTGACTCAATGGAATGACTTTGAGCAAACCCCAGGAGTTGGTGATGGACAGGGAAGCCTGGCATGCTGCAGTCCATGGGGTTGCAAAGAGTTGGACACAACTGAGCAACTGAACTGAACTGAAGGCTTCTGCCTTCAGGGAGTTGACAATCTAGTATCAAAGATAAGAAACTACAAAAGCAAAGAGGAAAGTGTGAAGAGCAGATGGTTATAAAGCATCTCTCCAAATACAGATCTTGCACCCCTCCTTCCCCATCCCTGTAAGACTGAGCACATACACATGGTCACTGTGCATCAGTCAGCTAAAGAGTTGACAATCTAGTAGCAAAGATAAGAAACTACAAAAGCAAAGAGGAAAGTGTGAAGAGCAGATGGTTATAAAGCATCTCTCCAAATACAGATCTTGCACCCCTCCTTCCCCATCCCTGTAAGACTGAGCACATACACATGGTCACTGTGCATCAGTCAGCTAAACACAGCCCCAGCCAAAAGCAGACACAAAAATACTCTGCTTAGATATAATACAATTCAACTTTCATGAGTTCATACAATAGCATTCAATGAAACATTCATTTGTTCAACAAACATTTACTTGAGCATCTAAGAAGTGTCAGGAACTGTGCTGGGTTATAAAAAATAAAGATAAATAAAATCAGTAAGGATCTTGTCTGCAGTAAATATCCAAACATGGCAAATAGCCAAAGTGCAAAATATGGAAAGTGAAATACTGGACACTTTCAATTTTCTCACCACTTTGCTATAAAAATAATTCGAGTTTGCAAAATGCTATATTAATGCTCTGCCATTGTTTATGTTCTTTTAAGCAAATGAAGTTATATAGGGGAATAATCAGGGTTTTTTTCTCACTAAAATATATCTGTATTATTCTTGGCACAGCAAGTATTTTTGATCCTGAAAACATGTTATGATAGCCTCTTGGTAAACCAGTCCTGAGGCAGCAAATAAGAGATAACTGTTGAATGGGGGAAGGGAGAAAACTTAATACTGAGATCATATCAGGCATTTTCCAGGCAATTTATAATTATTATTACAATTACATCACACATAAACCATGAAAAGTAAGATTTACTATGCCCACATAATGGATTATAAAACTGAGGCACAGAGAAGTTGAGTAGCCTGCCTGAGATCACAGTATTAGTCAGGAGCAGAGCTGGGATTAAAACCTAAATCCATTTGACCCCAAAGTCAACCCATACACTCCTCGCTGTGCTGGGCTGCCTGGGGATGAATGAGTGATCAGAGATGCTGCACAACAAGCTGAGTTAGGCCCTTCACAGAGCCCACCTTAAGGCTCTGCAGTGGGAGAAAGTGGTTTCTCACAAACAAGAAATGGGAACTTAATGGGAGACATGAGGAAGAGGAGAGATGAGATGTCTGGCTCTGATCATGGAACACACTAGTGTGGGTCAAAGTTACAGAGGGGAGCACAGCCCATCCGAAAAGAGGCTAAACATACACAGAAAGGAAAGAACAGAGCTAACCAATGTTGGGAAGGTGTTTGGTGTCCCTAACTGAGGGTGTGGATTGTCCTCATAAGTATCTTCCTTGCAATGGAATGCAATTGGAAGCTTCCTGCTTCCCAATTTAAATGTAGATATTAAAGGATAATGTCATCAGTACTTGAAGATTTGATGAGGCTCCCCAAGAACTTGGAGATGAGGAAAACATGAATCTCTTTCCAAAAGCAATATAGCAAGTGCTGATATCCTTGGAAGAAAAGTTATGACCAACCTGGATAGTATATTCAAAAGCAGAGACATTACTTTGCCGACTAAGGTCCATCTAGTCAAGGCTATGGTTTTTCCTGTGGTCATGTATGGATGTGAAAGTTGGACTGTGAACAAAGCTGAGCGCCGAAGAATCGATGCTTTTGAACTGTGGTATTGGAGAAGACTCTTGAGAGTCCCTTAGACTGCAAGGAGATCCAACCAGTCCATTCTGAAGGAGGTCAACCCTGGGATTTCTTTGGAAGGAATGATGCTAAAGCTGAAACTCCAGTACTTTGGCCACCTCATGCGAAGAGTTGACTCATTGGAAAAGACTCTGATGCTGGGAGGGATTGGGGGCAGGAGGAGAAGGGGATGACNAAGCTGAAACTCCAGTACTTTGGCCACCTCATGCAAAGAGTTGACTCATTGGAAAAGACTCTGATGCTGGGAAGGATTGAGAGCAGGAGGAAAAGGGGACAACAGACGATGAGATGGCTGGATGGCATCACCGACTCGATGGATGTGAGTTTGAGTGAACTCCGGGAGATGGTGATGGACAGGGAAGCCTTGTGTGCTGCGATTCATGGGGTTGCCAAGAGTCAGACACAACTGAGCGACTGACCTGAACTGATAGTAGTTCTTTAGTTGCTTTTCTTAGGTTTTTCATATATACAATTATATCATCTACCAATAGCAATATTTATTATACCTCAATTATTTCTCTTTTATCTAAAATAGTCTATGGGTCTCAGAATATCAATCCCATAAATTCAGAGACTTTTGTTACTTTGTTATCTGCTTTGTTACAAAGAAGGAAATTAAATAGTGCTTGTCACAGAGTATATGCCCACTAAATATTTGAATTAAATGAAGTGCATATGCTAGCAATTCCAGTATAATGCTCATTAACAGTACTGACAGCGGGCACCTGGTCTTGTTCTTGACTTCAGTGGGAATGTCTGATTCAAATGTATTATTATTTCATGTTAAGTATAGATTCATGGGGTCGCAAAGAGTCGGACATGACTGAGCGACTGAACTGAACTGATAGCAACCTGATTGATAGTGCACAGATATTATTTCCTTTTACCTATAGATTGTTTTCATATTTGTGTAAACACACAAAAACCAGCCCACAAAACCTTCACAATGAGTCTAGCAAGTGAGGGCATTTTACCAAATTTTAAGTCACTAGAACAAAAAACATGACTTAAATGCTAAGTCTGAAGATTAACATAGATATAAATCTTAGCAGGTGTTAGAAGCAAAGATCTAAAAGGAGGTTGAGGTTCCCAGTCAATATAAATATAGTAAAAGCCCCTTTACTCCTCCTGAAAGTTTCCCAGACTGTAAGCATTTCAAGAGTAGAATGTTGGGTCTCTTTTGTTTCTATGTCCCTAGGATACACAATATGTTTCCCATAAATTTTTTCTAAACTGAAATGAAGTAGTAGATTGCATTATTGTCTCCAATTGTCTCCCATCCTTCCTTGTACTCATACTCTTTGCTATATAGGTTTTTCACAGTCTCCCATGAAGAATGAGGCCTATACTCCAATCCTTTGACTTTGAGTTCAGCCATGTGACTTTGGCCGGTAGAATGAGGTGGAAATAACAGGGTACCATTTCCAAGTCTAAAGTTTCAAGAGCCCTCACATGTTTCTATTTGCTGTCTTGCACTTTGGCCATTGCCATGAGAAGGATATGCATGGCTGAGCTTGCTTGTCACAGAAAAGGATGAAAGATACACAGAGCAGAGCTGGCCCAGGTAAGCTGCTCCAGCCCAAGACAATCTGGATGAAAGTCCCCACCTGATCCACAGAAATGTGACTGAACGCAGGTGACACCAGTTGAAGCCAATCTAGATTGAACAACCCTCACTGATCCCACAGATATGTTCCAGTTATCTACCACTGTGTTACACAGTTCCTCAAACTCAGTGACTTTAACCATTTTACCAGAACTCATTAAGTCACAGGTCAGGAATTTGGTTGGGGAGATCCCCTGGAGAAGGGAAAGGCTACCCACTCCAGTATTCCTGCCTGGAGAATTCCATGGACTGTGTAGTCTGTGGGGTCACAAAGAGTTGGACACGACTGAGTGATTTTCACTATTTAGATGATTCTTCTGTTCTGTGAAGCATCAACTAAAGTCACTCANAGATCCCCTGGAGAAGGGAAAGGCTACCCACTCCAGTATTCCTGCCTGGAGAATTCCATGGACTGTGTAGTCTGTGGGGTCACAAAGAGTTGGACACGACTGAGTGATTTTCACTATTTAGATGATTCTTCTGTTCTGTGAAGCATCAACTAAAGTCACTCAGCAGTATTCAGCTGATGCACAGATTAGTGCAGGGAGACTTCACTATAAATTTAGTGCCTTAATAAAAGTGGTGGGGGCGGGGGGGAAGCTGAGCTCATCAATCACAATAGTCTCCCTAGCATGCTAGGCTCAAGACTGTCAAACTTCATCAATCAGACCTCAGCGTTCCCAAAAAGACAGCTCCCAGAACATGAAAGCTGCCAGTCTCCTTAGGCTGTACCTGGGAACTGGCGGCAACACTTTTATTGAATTCTGCTAGTTAGAGCAGTCACAGAGGCCAGCCAGGCTCCAAGAGAAGGGTCATAGACCCCCATCTCTCATTGGAAGAAGAGCCGAATAATCTTTGGCTGTTTTGAATCCACCATAGACACTCAAACTATAATCTGTAAGCCATGGAGTGAGTTTGGGAAAGATTAGGTAGCAAAAACTGTTACCAATAGTTCCAGTTCTAGGCTAACACTGTATTTGCTACAACTGAGACAAAAATGACTAAGCAGCTTCCAGGCAGCCCCATTTTACCTTTGCCCAGCAGCAGGGATCCGACATGCTCCTCCCCCTTGTCAATCAGCCCCCACGGTCCTGGATGTTGCCCCCACTGAAAGTCCTTAAGCAGAAACTGGACCATCCCTTGATGAAATTTATTATGGACCTGTTTGCTCTGTCGCTTCAGTCATGTCTGACTCTTTGCAACTGTATGGACTGTAGCCCCCCAGGCTCCTATGTCCATGGGGATTCTCCAGGCAAGAATACTGGAGTGGGTTGCCACGCCCTCCTTTGAGGGATCTTCCTGAACCAGGGATCNTATTATGGACCTGTTTGCTCTGTCGCTTCAGTCATGTCTGACTCTTTGCAACTGTATGGACTGTAGCCCCCCAGGCTCCTATGTCCATGGGGATTCTCCAGGCAAGAATACTGGAGTGGGTTGCCACACCCTCCTTTGAGGGATCTTCCCGAACCAGGGATCGAACCTGCATCTCCTGTGGCTCCTGCATTGCCAGCAGATTCTTTACCGCTGAGCTACCTGGGAAGCCCAAGATCCTATTATAAAGGATTTTAAAGATTCTCCAGTATTCTTGCCTGGAGAATTCCATGGACAGAGGAGCCTGGCAGGCTACAGTCCACGGGGTTGCAAAGAGAATGGACTGTAGCCCACCAGGCTCCTATGTCCATGGGGATTCTCCAGGCAAGAATACTGGAGTGGGTTGCCACGCCCTCCTTTGAGGGATCTTCCTGAACCAGGGATCAAACCTGCATCTCCTGTGGCTCCTGCATTGCCAGCAGATTCTTTACCGCTGAGCTACCCGGGAAGCCCAAGATCCTATTATAAAGGATTTTAAAGATTCTCCATTATTCTTGCCTGGAGAATTCCATGGAGAGAGGAGCCTGGCAGGCTACAGTCCACGGGGTTGCAAAGAGTCAGACACAACTGAGTGACTATAACTCGTTCAAAGATATTTCAACGTTGAATGCCCCATCTAACCTTGAGATTCTGTGATGTGGTTTTATACAAAATTTTATCAATATATGAAAATGAATTCATATCATAAAATTGCATTCTAAATACAAGGGATGTTACATTTCTTCTAAAGCTGTGCCCTGTTCAGGAGGAGGATTTTTAAAGATGTATTAGTTCTTTTCCCAAAATAAGTGGAAATTTAAGTTATATATTTATACCAACTTAATAATGTGTATTTTTAAGATTATTAGAAAGTTTTATGTTGATGCCAGGGCCATGAATTTAAATAAACTAAACAATGACTAGCAAGTAATATAGTATAAAGACCAAAAGTCACTGGCTTCATAGACAGTGAGAACTGAGTACAGGATTCAGATCTATTTATGAGTTCTTTGATTGGGAGCAAAGTCTTGGCTCCTTGTTTTTTAATGGAGATAATAATAGTAGAGAAATCTTGTACAGTTGTGAAACTTAATGATATAATGCATGAAGAGCTCTTAACACAGTGTCCTTAGTTGTTACTGTTGGCTATTATTTTTAGTTAGGATTCAGTTCAGTTCAATCGCTCAGTCATGTCTGACTCTTTGCGACCCCATGAACTGCAGCACACCAGGCCTCTCTGTCCATCACCAACTCCCGGAGTTCACTCAGACTCACGTCCATCGAGTCAATGATGCCATCCAGCCATCTCATCCTCTGTCGTCCCCTTCTCCTCCTGCCCCCAATCCCTCCAAGCATCAGAGCCTTTTCCAATGAGTCAANATGGACTGCAGCCTGTCCATCACCAACTCCCAGAGTTCACTCAAACTCACGTCCATCGAGTCAGTGATGCCATCCAGCCATCTCATCCTCTGTCGTCCCCTTCTCCTCCTGCCCCCAATCCCTCCAAGCATCAGAGCCTTTTCCAATGAGTCAACTCTTCGCATGAGGTGGCCAAAGTACTGGAATTTCAGCCTTAGCATCATTCCTTCCAAAGAAATCCCAGGGCTGATCTCCTTCAGAATGGACTGGTTGGATCTCCTTGCAGTCCAAGGGACTCTCAAGAGTCTTCTCCAACACCACAGTTCAAAAGCATCAATTCCTTGGCGCTCAGCTTTCTTCACAGTCCAACTCTCACATCCATACATGACCACAGGAAAAACCATAGCCTTGACTAGACAGACCTTAGTCGGCAAAGTAATGTCTCTGCTTTTGAATATGCTATCTAGGCTTAGAGGTAATTAAATTAACTAGCCAGAAATAGTATTTTAAAGCAATGACAAGTATTTCCTGTCCTCATACTGTGCCAGATTGGCATTTGGCACCATTTCCATCCCTTTTTATTGACTCCCCTTTATCTCAGGGACTCAAAGTCTGAAAATCATTTTTCCCAGAATCTTTTTCCATCAAGGATCCAGTTTAGTCTCTGCCAGTGAGAAACATTTGCATGGATGTGGAAGACGTTCTAGTGACCTTGCAGACTTTGGCAGAATCGAAGTTTTGCAGTGTTTTCTGGTACAACAACATGATTCCCTGCCTATATGACTCCGTGTAGGTGGCTGTGACCCTCACTAGCAAAGTTCTGATTCTCTAAAGATAGTATTTTAAAGCAATGACAAGTATTTCCTGTCCTCATACTGTGCCAGATTGGCATTTGGCACCATTTTCATCCCTTTTTATTGACTCCCCTTTATCTCAGGGACTAAAAGCCTGAAAATCATTTTTCCCAGAATCTTTTTCCATCAAGGATCCAGTTTAGTCTCTGCCAGTAAGAAACATTTGCATGGATGTGGAAGACCTTCTAGTGACCTTGAAGACTTTGGCAGAATCGAAGTTTTGCAGTGTTTACTGGTACAACAACACGATTCCCTGCCTATATGACTCCGTGTAGGTGGCTGTGACCCTCACTAGCAAAGTTCTGATTCTCTAAAGGCTGGTGACATACCAGAGAACTAGTGGCAGTCCTTTCTGCCCTGTGCTCCTTCCTCTTCAACAATGGCATGAACACCTAATTACTTGTATCAAATCCCCTCCTGCCTGACACACCTACAGTGGTCCCAGACTAAATCCTGCTATATTCTTCTTTTTTTTTTTTTTACTTTATTTTACTTTACAGTACTGTATTGGATTTGGCATACATTGACATGAATCCACCACAGGTGTACATGAACTCCCAAACATGAACCCCCCTCCTACCTCCCACCCCACATCATCCCTCCAGATCATCCCCATACACCGGCCCCAAGCATCCTGCATCCTGCATCGAACATAGACTGGCGATTCGTTTCTTACATGATAGTATACATATTTCAATGCTATTCTCCCAAATTATCCCTCCCTCTCCCTCTCCCTCTCCTTCTCCCTCAGAGTCCATAAGTCCGCTCTACACATCTGTATCTCTTTTGCTGTCTTGCATACAGGGTCCTCATTACCATCTTTCTAAATTCCATATATATGTGTTAGTATACTGTATTGGTGTTTTTCTTTCTGGCTTACTTCACTCTGTATAATTGGTTCCAGTTTCATCCATCTTATTAGAACTGATTCAAATGTATTCTTTTTAATGGCTGAGTAATACTCCATTGTGTATATATACCACAGCTTTCTTATCCATTCATCCGCTGATGGACATCTAGGTTGTTTCCATGTCCTGGCTATTATAAACAGTGCTGCAATGAACATTGGGGTACATGTGTCTCTTTCTATTCTGGTTTCCTCGGTGTGTATGCCCAGCAGTGGGATTGCTGGGTCATAAGGCAGTTCTATTTGCAATTTCTTAAGGAATCTCCACACTGTTCTCCATAGTGGCTGTACTAGTTTGCATTCCCACCAACAGTGTAAAAGGGTTCCCTTTTCTCCACACCCTCTCCAGCATTTATTGCTTGCAGACTTTTGGATCGCAGCCATTCTGACTGGTGTGAAGTGGTATCTCATTGTGGTCTTGATTTGCATTTCTCTGATAATGAGTGACGTTGAGCATCTTTTCATGTGTTTGTTAGCCATCCATATGTCTTCTTTGGAGAAATGTCTATTTAGTTCTTTGGCCCATTTTTTGATTGGGTCGTTTATTTTTCTGGAATTGAGCTGTATAAGTTGCTTATATATTTTTGAGATTAGTTGCTATATTCTTTTTTTTCTCCATTGGCTTTTACTGCTACTTCTCTTAATATAAACTCTTGGTCTGCCAGCTTTAGCCTGTTTTATATCCAAAATAGGATATTCTCTTTTTTCTTAACCCAATCACTCCTCATCCATCCACAACATCTTAATCTCTTAGAAACTAGCTGAATCAAATTATATCCCCAAAAATTTTGTCAAAAGATCCTCCCACAATGTTCTGAGCCTGAGAACATATCATCCACCACAAGGATAAATCCCAGGTGCATTCTTGAATGTTGACTCCAGTATAAATATGAAAGCTTTTGAAATAATTTTAGGCACATGGATAGGTGTGAATATGCAGCTGAGCTGCAACAGTAATGACCTTTTAACCTTATGCAGAGAATTATTTCTCTCTGACAGTTGTATAGTTATATAAGATTATAAGATGGACTTTTACTTATATAACATTCCTTTCCTCTGTGAACATTTTAGTTTCTCACAACATTTCATTATGACCAATATTCCATGATGTATTCCTTCTCATATCCATGTTTCACATTCATTTATCCTTTAATTCCGTCAGCAAATGTTTATTAAACACCCTTTCTGTATAGACATACTAAATGAAGGAGTTACAGAACAAAATATCTGCTCCCATAAAACTTGCACTCCACTGGGAGTAATAAACATCTGATGATAAAAATGTAATATTTCAGACTGTAATAAGTGCTGTTGATGAAATCAATAGGGTTACTTGATAAAGAGATGGCAACCCACTCCAGTATTCTTGTTTGGAGAATCCCATGGACAGAGAGGTCTGGTAGGCTACAATATATGGGGTCACAAAGTGTCACACATGACTGAGTGGGTATGCACAACAAGGAAAAACTGTTTCAGACAGGTGGCTAGAGAAAGCCTACCTCAGGAAGTGGTACTTAAGAAGGCCTGAGGAAGGAACAGTGATAAATCAGAGCAGCCAGTCTCAAGAAGAGCCAGGAGAAAGGCCTTCCAAGCAGCAGGAAACTGGTGTACCTTGTACAAGAGAGAGAAGGAAGGCCAGGAGGCCCTGACTGTATGGAGGGAGAGAGAGGCTGTGTGATTACCCAAGATGCATTTAATTTGTTCACTTATGTTGTCCATCATAAGGGTTTGGGGTTTATCCTATGAGCTGTAAGTCACTGGAAGTGAGAGCAGGAGAGAGACCCTAGCTGCTGTGCAGAGGATGATTGCATGTGAGTCAAAACAATGATCAGTAAAAGCACATGGGAGTTGCTGCAGTCCTGACAAAAAGAGATGAGGGTGGCCTGCAACAACGTGTTGACATTAATTCACAGTTCAAAGGCCAACCCATTCTAGAAAATAATTCTTACTTTCATTTCTATATGAAAAGTGTATCGTGTAAATTCAGTTAGAACTTGCTATTTAGACCCTAGGAGGTTCTTAGGATTGTGGTTTTACTATATAACTTCGAGAAAATGAGCATAAGAAGAAAGCAAATTATGAGTCTATGCATGGGAAATCTCCTAAGGAATATGACTTATATTATTTTCCTTTAGAAATACAGGGTGAGGTTTAGTTACTGGTCTAGGTTTTAGATTAAATTAGACAATGACAATACATCAGAGATAATTTTGTACTGGGCAGCACAACCGAGACAAAAATGCTTGCATAAAAATGGTATTTGTTAAATTTTGACTCCCTAATACTAAAGTAATTAATTCTCAGCTTCCCTGAGTGGATTTTAGGAGTAAAGTGAGATCTCAGCCACAACTTCAGCTTTATAAAGCTTGAGATGTTCCTCTGAGGGTCTTCCCCTGTGTTGAGGAATGGACAGAAAGAGGAAGGGTTGTGAGTGGCCTGAGACCCAGTCAAGAAAGAGGATGACTTCAGGACTTGTTCCCAGGCAGGCTCCTAGGACCTCCCCACTTAAACAAGTAACCGAAAGTAGAGTTGTGAGTCAGGAGCCATAGCCAAGAGGGATCATTAACATCACACTCATTTTAGGCATGTTACCCCGCGGAAGACAGTCCCTTATGATATATAAGGATGTCAGGAAAAGGAGAATAGGTAGAGCCAGTTGCTGCCACTGATTTCTTCTCCTTCCTCAAGAGCCACATCCATCAAACAATATCCTCTTTTGCTTTTTAAGATACCAGGTGTTGAGCTCTCAATGCTCTGCTTCCACAAGGGCAAATTAAGAAGAATTTCTGAGAAGCTGTTTTCTCCTGCCTGGATGCTTTCAGCAAAATCAGGCAAGCCTCCTTGAGCTCATAGTTTGAGTCTGCAAACTTTACAAATCATCAAAAGGAAGGATGAGAAACTTTGCAACTACAGATTCCTATTTCCCCACTTTGTTTTTTAAGTGTCACTTTAATCAACTCTGATAAGCCTTGCTAATTTCTTTGTGATGAGAGAGGCAACAAAAGCATCATAATTTCCATTATCAGTGGGAGACTGTTTCTCCAAGAGTGTGAAAATAAGTGAACCCTTTACAATTTTATTAAACACATTGAGCATAACATTACCTTCTAAGTTAAATGCCTCTTGTATTTAACAGTGTGTAGTAAAATAAAAACATATTCTTAGCATTTTTCAGTTGGATCAAAGGAAGATCTGACTCATTGGGAAAGAACTTGATGCTGGGAAAGATTGAAGGCATGAGGAGCAGGGGTTAATAGAGGATGAGATGGTTGGATGGCATCACCAACTCAATGGGGATGAGCTTGAGCAAGCTCTGGGAGTTGGTGATGGACAAGGAAGCCTGGCGTGCTGAAGTCTATGGAGTCACAAAGAGTCAGACATGACTAAAGGGCTGAGCAACAACAACAAGGAAGTGGCTTTGGTTCCGAGTCTAAACACCATTAAAAAAAAAAAGTCCATCAGCGAATGTGAATACTTTTTTCCCTCTGTGCGTGCCACCACTTTTTCAGTTTCTCCTCTTCTCTGCACACTCTGTATTAATTCCAGGTAGTACGAGGGGAAGCAGAAGATTCTAGTTCACAGGCGAGGTCCATGCCATAGAATTGGGTGTGGAGAAGGAATGGGATTTAGGAGAGCTGGGAGCAAGCTAAAGGAAAATGAAGGGACAGGTTGGTAGAAAAGCAAACTCACCCACAGGGGTGAGTAGACTAGTTATAAACACACATTAAATGTTATGTAAAAATAAGACGTGGCTCCACATCTCCAAAAGCCAAATCAATCCTTTAAGGATGGGATTCAGTTCAGTTCAGTTCATTCACTCAGTCGTGTCCGACTCTGTCACCCCATGAATCGCAGCACGCCAGGCCTCCCTGTCCATCACCAACTCCCGGAGTTCACCCAGACTCACGTCCATCG
>SJYX01014575.1:162573-194427 GCA_006410675.1 Oreotragus oreotragus
ATGATCCAGCGGATGTTGGCAATTTGATCTCTGGTTCCTCTGCCTTTTCTAAAACCAGCTTGAACATTCTGAAGTTCACGATTGGGCCCTCATTAAAGCTGTAATTTTTCCATTTCAATGAAATCCTAGCCCCCCTGATATTCAACGACAGGCAAAACACTTGTTACATGAACATAAATTAGATGATGAAACTTTACAAAAGGCCCAATAGAACAACATAAAATATTTCAAAATTTTCCCACCAACACTGCTCCACTTGCCCCAAGTGCTCCTCCTCCTCCTCTTACAAAGGGCGCCAAAACAAAAGTCCTCTCAACTCTAAGACGAAATGACTCCGATAATGACTTTTCTGAGGTTGACAATACTTTCCTTGATGACAATGATAAGCCTTTAGCTCGCACTCGTATTTATGAAAAAACACATTCTCCTTCATGATGAAAGCTTTCTGAATTGTTGGCTTTACAATCTTGAGCCTCTGAGGCTGATGACTTCTCCACGTTTCCTGTTTTAAGAAATCCTAATGCTCAAGGACAAATTTTACCTCAATAAGAAAACATTGCTTTTTCTCACATACAAATTAAAAAAATCTGTAACTATGTACGGCCCTCATTCACCCTTTACTAAAAATCTTTTATACGCAATGACATATTCTATTGGAAATTTTGTTGCTTATGATTGACAACTTTTGATAAACGCTCTTCTTAAGCCAGAAAAATATCTTCAATGGACAACGTGGTTTCAGGACGTAGCCTGAGATTGTGCCAATTCTAATGCTTGAGCTGGCACTCCCCAAAACCAAATTACTTTTGAAATGTTAACCGGTACAAGACAGTTTGATGCAGTGGAAGCCCAAGTACAATGCACTCCCTTATTACATGAACAATTTTTAAAAGTTTCCCTTGAAGCTTGGGATCAAATTACTCCTCAGGGAAAACCTAAAGGCAGCTACACAAAAATATTTCAAGGACCTAAGGAAGCCTATGCTGATTTTTTAGCTAGATTGAAATTTGCTATTTCCTGTAGTGTTATCTGAGAAAAAGCCAAAACACAACTAAAAAATCAACTGCTTGCTTAAGAGAATACAAATTTAAAATGTCAAAGAGCTATCGTTCCAATTCATGAGACTGTATTGACTATTTAAAGGCTTGTCACAATTTAAGATCAAAAACTCAAAAAATGCAAATGCTAGCTAAAACAATGGCTGCTGCCTTTAAAAAGAAAAATGAAAGATGTTTTACATGTGGAAATAAAACACATTTTTTAAAAAAGATTGTCCTTAAAAACACACACAAAAATTAAAATTGTTAAAAATAAAAAAACTCCAAGAATTTGCCCTTGTTGCTGTAAGGGAATACATTGGGCCAGAAAATGCCAGTCTAAATATGATGTTGAAGAAAAGTCTATTTCAGGAAACTCCAAACTGGGGACTCCCCAGGTCTCCCTCAACAAAAGCCAGGGACAAACTCCATCATTTCCCTCAAATCCTCAACATCCGATAGTGCTGCTATCGATATACCAGACCTAAATGATTTTCTCCTTTTTCCTCAAACAGTCCCTTTTAAAATACCCAACAGACTTTTTGGACCCCTACTGCCATAAACCTTCCATCTTTTACTTGGCCAATCTAGTCTGCTTCTAAAGAAATTACTGTTCACCCTGGAGTAACTGATTCAGAATATAAGAGAAAAATTCAAATTATGATATCATCTCAGATATTATGTGGAGAAAGCAATGGGGCACCACTCCAATACTCTTGCCTGGAAAATCCCATGGATAGAGGAGCCTGGTGGGCTGCAGTCCATGGGATCGCTAAGAGTCAGACACGACTGAGCGACTTCACTTTCACTTTTCACTTGCATGCATTGGAGAAGGAAACGGCAACCCACTCCAGTATTCTTGCCTGGAGAATCCCAGGGATGGGGGAGCCTGGCAGGCTGCCGTCTATGGGGTCACACAGAGTCGGACACGACTGAAACGACAGCAGCAGCAGCAGCGGCAGCAGATATTATGACAATTTAATAAGGGGGATAAAATTGCTCAATTGCTTCTTTTACCTTACATTTCTATTAACTCCTCTGATGATGTGTGGACAGATGGATTCAACAGTACAGATCAAAAACAATTCTTATAAACATCAGTTCAGCTCAGTTCAGTTCAGTCACTTAGTCGTGTCCGACAATCTACGACCCCATGAAATGCAGCACACCAGGCCTCCCTCTCCATCAACAACTCCCAGAGTTCACTCAAACTCATGTCCATCGAGTCGGTGATGCCATCCAGCCATCTCATCCTCTGTCATCCCCTTCTCCTCCTTCCCCTAATCCCTCCCAGCATCAGAGTCTTTTCCAATGAGTCAACTCTTCGTATGAGTATTGGGGTTTCAGCTTTAGCATCGTTCCTTCCAAAGAACACCCAGGACTGATCTTCTTTAGGATGGACTGGTTGGATCTCCTCTTCTCCAACATCACAGTTCAAAAGCATCAATTCTTCAGCGCTCAGCTTTCTTCACAGTCCAACTCTCACATCCATACATGACCACTGGAAAAACCTAGCCTTGACTAGACGGGCCTTTGTTGGCAAAGTAATGTCTCTGTTTTTTAATATGCTATCTAGATTGGTCATAACTTTCCTCCCAAGGAGTAAGCATCTTTTAATTTCATGGTGCAATCACCATCTGCAGTGATTTTGGAGCCCAAAAAATAAAGTCTGACACTGTTTCCCCATCTATTTGCCATGAAGTGATGGGACCAAATGCCATGATCTTAGTTTTCTGAATCAATTATATCTAAATATATCTGACCAAATATAAATATCAAAATTAATGGCAAAATATTTTCTGGTCCTCTTGATACTGAATCTGATATTACTATTATCTCCAAACATTTATGGCCCAAATCTTGGCCTATACAGAAAATTTCTTGCCAGATTACAGGAGTTTTTCAAACCAAAATACAAGAGGTTTATCAAAGTGTCCTAATATATCCATGTGAGGGACCAGAAGGCCAGCCCACAACATTACAACCTTATGTGATAGATGCACCCTTTAATTTAATAAAAAGAGATTTACTTATACAATGACAAGCTCAAATATGTATCCCACATTTTTCCTAGGGGCCACTGCTCACTTAACAAACAATACAATTATTAAAATAACTTGAAAAAGTGACGAGCCTATTTAGACAGAGCAGTGGCCCCTTACAAAAGAGAAATTAATGGCTGCTAAGGAACTTATCGGTCAACAATTAAAATTAAAGCATATTGAAAAATCTTGTTCCCCTTAAAATTCTCCCATTTGTATAATAATAAAAAAAATTAAAAACTACAAATGGCATCTCTTAACAGGCCTTTAAAAAGTTAATACGTCTATAAACCCTATGGGTACATTACAACCAGAAATTCCATCACCTACCACTATTCCTCAAAACTGACATATTATTATTATAGATTTATAAGATTGCTTTTTTTACTATGCCTTTACACCCTCTAGACCAAAAAAGATTTGCCTTCTCTCTCCGTTTTCCTAATCATATCGGGCCTCATAAGTGATATCAATAGACAGTATTGCCTCAAGAAATGATAAATTCTCCCAACATATGTTAATATTGTATACCCAAAGCCCTTGATCTGTGAGAAAACAGTTTCTTGACTTTCTTGTTATTCATTATATAGATGATATATTGTTTTCTGCTCCATCTGTTTATCCTATCTGTTTGATACAGCTCAATGATACTTAAAAGACTCTAGATTAGTTATTGCCCCTAAAAAACTTCAAACCTCTACACCTTACCATTACTTAAGACCTGTTGTTAATAGACAACTTTAACTCCCCAACTAACACAAATTCGTGTTGATAAATTATCAACCTTAAATGCTTTTTAAAAACTTTTAGGTGATATAAACTAGATTAGACCCTCTTTGGCCATTACAAATTATCAACTGACTAATTTATTTAATACTTTGAAGTTCAGTTCAGTTCAGTCACTCAGTCGTGTCCGACTCTTTGCGACCCCATGAATCGCAGCACGCCAGGCCTCCCTGTCCATCACCATCTCCCGGAGTTCACTCAGACTCACATCCATCGAGTCCGTGATGCCATCCAGCCATCTCATCCTCGGTCGTCCCCTTCTCCTACTGCCCCCAATCCCTCCCAGCATCAGAGTCTTTTCCAAGGAGTCAACTCTTCACATGAGGTGGCCAAAGTACTGGAGTTTCAGCTTTAGCATCATTCCTTCCAAAGAAATCCCAGGGTTGATCTCCTTCAGAATGCACTGGTTGGATCTTCTTGCAGTCCAAGGGACTCTCAAGAGTCTTCTCCAACACCACAGTTCAAAAGCATCAATTCTTCGGCGCTCAGCCTTCTTCACAGTCCAACTCTCACATCCATACATGACCACTGGAAAAACCATAGCCTTGACTAGACGGACCTTAGTCGGCAAAGTAATGTCTCTGCTTTTGAATATACTATCCAGGTTGGTCATAACTTTTCTTCCAAGGAGTAAGCGTCTTTTAATTTCATGGCTGCAGTCACCATCTGCAGTGATTTTGGAGCCCCAAAAAATAAAGTCTGACACTGTTTCCACTGTTTCCCCATCTATTTCCCATGAAGTGATGGGACCGGATGCCATGATCTTCGTTTTCTGAATGTTGAGCTTTAAGCCAACTTTTTCACTCTCCTCTTTCACTTTCATCAAGAGGCTTTTTAGTTCCTCTTCACTTTCTGCCATAAGGGTGGTGTCATCTGCATATCTGAGGTTATTGATATTTCTCCCGGCAATCTTGATTCCAGCTTGTGTTTCTTCCAGTCCAGCGTTTCTCATGATGTACTCTGCATATAAGTTAAATAAGCAGGGAGACAATATACAGCCTTGACGTACTCCTTTTCCTATTTGGAACCAGTCTGTTGTTCCATGTCCAGTTCTAACTGTTGCTTCCTGACCTGCATACAGATTTCTCAAGAGGCAGGTTAGGTGGTCTGGTATTCCCATCTCTTTCAGAATTTTCCACAGTTTATTGTGATCCACACAGTCAAAGGCTTTGGCATAGTCAATAAAGCAGAAATAGATGTTTTTCTGGAACTCTCTTGCTTTTTCCATGATCCAGCGGATGTTGGCAATTTGATCTCTGGTTCCTCTGCCTGTTCTAAAACCAGCTTGAACATCAGGGAGTTCACGGTTCACATATTGCTGAAGCCTGGCTTGGAGAATTTTGAGCATTACTTTACTAGCGTGTGAGATGAGTGCAATTGTGCGGTAGTTTGAGCATTCTTTGGCATTGCCTTTCTTTGGAATTGGAATGAAAACTGACCTTTTCCAGTCCTGTGGCCACTGCTGAGTTTTCCAAATTTGCTGGCATATTGAGTGCAGCACTTTCACAGCATCATCTTCCAGGATTTGAAACAGCTCAACTGGAATTCCATCACCTCCACTAGCTTTGTTCTTAGTGATGCTTTCTAAGGCCCACTTGACTTCACATTCCAAGATGTCTGGCTCTAGATTAGTGATCACATCCTCATGATTATCTGGGTCGTGAAGATCTTTTCTGTACAGTTCTTCTGTGTATTCTTGCCACCTCTTCTTAATATCTTCTGCTTCTGTTAGGTCCATACCATTTCTATCCTTTATCGAGCCCATCTTTGCATGAAATGTTCCCTTGGTATCTCCAATTCTCTTGAAGAGATCTCTAGTCTTTCCCATTCTGTTGTTTTCCTCTATCTCTTTGCATTGATTGCTGAAGAAGGCTTTCTTATCTCTTCTTGCTATTCTTTGGAACTCTGCATTCAGATGCTTATATCTTTTCTTTTCTCCTTTGCTTTTCGCCTCTCTTCTTTTCAGTGCTATTTGTAAGGCTTCTCCAGACAGCCATTTTGCTTTTTTGCATTTCTTTTCCATGGGGATGGTCTTGATCCCTGTCTCCTGTACAATGTCACGAACCTCATTCCATAGTTCATCAGGAACTCTGTCTATCAGATCTAGGCCCTTAAATCTATTTCTCACTTCCACTGTATAATCATAAGGGATTTGATTTAGGTCATACCTGAATGGTCTAGCGGTTTTCCCTACTTTCTTCAATTTAAGTCTGAATTTGGAAATAAGGAGTTCATGATCTGAGCCACAGTCAGCTCCTGGTCTTGTTTTTGTTGACTGTATAGAGCTTCTCCATCTTTGGCTGCAAAGAATATAATCAATCTGATTTCGGTGTTGACCATCTGGTGATGTCCATGTGTAGAGTCTTCTCTTGTGTTGCTGGAAGAGGGTGTTTGCTATGACCAGTGCATTTTCTTGGCAAAACTCTATTAGTCTTTGCCCTGCTTCATTCCGCATTCCAAGGCCAAATTTGCCTGTTACTCCAGGTGTTTCTTGACTTCCTACTTTAGCATTCCAGTCCCCTATAATGAAAAGGACATCTTTTTTGGGTGTTAGTTCTACAAGGTCTTGTAGGTCTTCATAAAACCGTTCAACTTCAGCTTCTTCAGCATTACTGGTTGGGGCATAGACTTGGATAACTGTGATATTGAATGGTTTGCCTTGGAAACGAACAGAGATCATTCTGTCGTTTTTGAGATTGCATCCAAGTACTGCATTTCGGACTCTTTTGTTGACCATGATGGCTACTCCATTTCTTCTGAGGGATTCCTGCCCGCAGTAGTAGATATAATGGTCATCTGAGTTAAATTCACCCATTCCAGTCCATTTTAGTTCGCTGATTCCTAGAATGTCGACGTTCACCCTTGCCATCTCTTGTTTGACCACTTCCAATTTGCCTTGATTCATGGACCTGACATTCCAGGTTCCTATGCAATATTGTTCTTTACAGCATCGGATCTTGCTTCTATCACCAGTCACATGCACAACTGGGTATTGTTTTTGCTTTGGCTCCATCCCTTCATTCTTTCTGGAGTTATTTCTCCACTGATCTCCAGTAGCATATTGGGCACCTAACGACCTGGGGAGATTCTCTTTTGATATCCTGTCATTTTGCCTTTTCATACTGTTCATGGGGTTCTCAAGGCAAGAATACGGAAGTTGTTTGCCATTCCCTTCTCTAGTGGACCACGTTCTGTCAGCCCTCTCCACCATGACCCGCCTGCCTTGGGTTGCCCTGCAGGCATGGCTTGGTTTCATTGAGTTAGACAAGGCCCTGGTCCTAGTGTGATTAGATTGACTAGTTTTCTGCGAGTATGGTTTCAGTGTGTCTGCCCTCTGATGTCCTCTTGCATCACCTACCATCTTACTTGGGTTTCTCTTACCTTGGGCGTGGGTTATCTCTTCATGGCTGCTCCTTACCTTGGACGAGGGGTATCTCCTTACCACTGCAGTTCCTGACCTTCAACATGGGACAGCTCCTCTAGCCCTCCTGCGCCTGCGCAGCAAGGAGATCCTAATTTAAACAGCCCTAGTTCACTTTCACAAAAGACACTTAAAAAACTATATTTAGTACAAAATAAATTACAAAAACAATTTCTTACTCATATTAGACTTAAATTGCCTTTAGAGTTGTTCATACTCCCCTCTCTCCATTTTCCTATCTGACTTGTCCAACAAGAACACCCAATAAAATGGATCTATACCCATTTTAGAGAGACAAAGTCACTTACAGCCTATTTTGATTTAATTGCTCTAATAATTATCAATGAAAAAAAATAAAACTAAGACTTTGATTGATTCTGATCCTCATAAAATTGAATTACCTATTAATAAAATTCAATTAGAAAATACATTCCAAACTTCTACTGATTTTCAAATAGCCTTCTTAGACTATTTTTTTAAAATTTCATTTCATTATCCTTCTAATAAACTTTAAAATTTCTTCAAAAATACTAAATTTATTATCTCTCACATTGTTACATCACAACCTATACCTCAAGCTGATGTTTTCTATATAGATGGGACTAAAAATGCTAAAGCCTCATTTTGGTGTCTCAAAAAATATAAAGTCTTTTATACTAAATTTCATTCTTCTCAACAAAATAAATTATATGCTCTTATTCAGGTTATTCACATACATCCTTACCCTTTTAATATAGTTTCTGACTCCTCATATTCAGTTTCTGTATTAAAAAATATAAAAACTTCTACCATAAATTCTAACCAATCTATTGTTCAACAACTTTTTCTTGAATTACAGTCCATTATTAGGGACCACATTTCCCGTATTTATATTACTCATATTCAAACACATTCCACCCTTCCCAGTCCAATAACTCATGGTAATAAACAAACTGATAAACTTGTTTCTTTTGCTACTCCTGAAAAACAACATGCTCTATTACATGATAACGCTGGCTCCTTACACCAGATTTTAAAAATTCCATACCACCATGCTAAAAAAAATCATTAATAATTACTCTACTTATAGACCCCTATGTCTTCGACCAGTTACACAAGATATCAATCCTTAAAGATTACAACCCAATAAATTATGGCAAATAGATGTGACTCATTGCCCTAAACTTTCTCCATCTTCTTTTTTTACATGTCTGTATTCAGACAAATTCTTCTTTTATATGGGCCACACCTCTTCAAAGTAAAGCTACACAACATGTATAACCCACCTGTTAGCTTACTTCACAATAATGAAAACACCTAGTTCCATAAAAACAGACAATGGCCCTTCTTTTATTTCTAAAAAAAGTCAAACAATTTTTACAATCTTTTTTCTATCAAACATATTACAGACATTCCTTATAATCCACAACACAAGACACAGTTAGACATACACATCACATACTAAAACTACAAATTAAAAATTTTAAAAGGGGGAATACACAAAAACAATTCTATCTTCCTCATCCAGAGCAGACTGTACTAGATTCCAACGCAAGATATTCTTTAATCCTATAACTATTGTTAATAAAGCTTTATTTGTTTTAAATTTTTTAAACTTGCCACAAGGAGATATCTTGACAAGAGCAGAAAAACATTTCGAGGTATTAAAGGACACTTTTCCTCTGCCCATTTGGTATCAAGACAGGCTAAGAGACAGGCTCGCAAAGAGTCGGACACGACTGAGCAACTGAACTGAACTGAGGGAGATCATGCAGATGGTGACTGCAGCCATGAAATTAAAAGATGCTTACTCCTTGGAAGAAAAGTTATGACCAACCTAGATAGTATATTCAAAAGCAGAGACATTACTTTGCCAACAAAGGTCCGTCTAGTCAAGGCTATGGTTTTTCCAGTGGTCACGTATAGATGTGAGAGTTGGACTGTGAAGAAAGCTGAGCACCAAAGAATTGATGCTTTTGAACTGTGGTGTTGGAGAAGACTCCTGAGAGTCCCTTGGACTGCAAGGAGATCCAACCAGTCCATTCTGAAGGAGACAAGCCCTGGGTGCTCTTTGGAAGGAATGATGCTAAAGCTGAAACTCCAGTACTCTGGCCACCTCATGTGAAGAGTTGACTCATTGGAAAAGACTCTGATACTGGGAGGGATTGGGGGCAGGAGGAGAAGGGGATGACAGAGGATGAGATGGCTGGATGGCATCACCAACTCAGTGGATGTAGTTTGAGTGAACTCTGGGAGTTGGTGATGGACAGAGAGGCCTGGCGTGCTGCAATTCATGGGGTCGCAAAGAGTCGGACACAACTGAGCGACTGAACTGAACTGAACTGAACACCATTGTTGACTGGGGACCCCATGGTATGTGGTTATCTAACTGCTCAGATGATATTAACAACACTGTATGTGATTATGCTACTCAAGTAACATAAAAGGTTACTAATACTATGATGAAACATTACCATGACAAAGGACTTCTTGGCTAGCTTGATGGTGAAATGGCACCCTTTGCCCTCAAATCGTCCTCGATAAACAGATTGGGCCTGAACAATGGCACATCTAGAAAGTTGCTACAAACACCGAAGAACTTGGAACTTAGACTGGATGTTTCATGGAGACGAGCCGTAGTCATAGTAACTATTCCTTTCGTTATAATCTTTCAGATTTCATACAAGCTTGTGTTCCTCTTCCTTTTGTTATTGCTATAAGGAACTTGCAATTTAATAAGACTTTACATTCTGTGATTTATATAGATTGCAAATTGTATACTTGTCTTAATTCCTCTATCTCTTTGAAAAATGAATCCCTTTTGACTCTTCAGTCTCGACGTAATCTGTGGTTACCAGTAAATCTCCAACAACCCTGGGCGGAGGATCCCATGGCAGGACTTCCCTGCTAACTACTCACTAAATTACTCCAGGGATCTAAACGAGTCATTTGTTGGTTAATTCTTGGCATTTTAGGATTGATAGCCATCTGTACTACTGCCGCTGTCGCAGACTTTGCTTTACAAACCTCAGTTTAAACACAAACTTTTATTCAAAATTGGACCAAAGATTCTTTGAAAAATGAATCCCTTTTGACTCTTCAGTCTCGACATAATCTGTGGTTACCAGTAAATCTCCAACATCCCTGGGCGGAGGATCCCATGGCAGGACTTGCCTCCTGACTACTCACTAAATTACTCCAGGGATCTAAACGAGTCATTTGTTGGTTAATTCTTCGCATTTTAGGACTGACAGCCATGTGCACTACTGCCGCTGTCGCAGACTTTGCTTTACAAACCTCAGTTTAAACACAAAATTTTATTCAAAATTGGACCAAAGATGCTCATACTATGTGGGCCACTCAGGCTCAGATCGATGAGAAAATTCAAGATAAAATACAGGAACTAAAAACAGCCATCAAATGGGTCAGAAATCAACTAATAGATTTACAAAAAACAAGTAATACTAAAATGTGATTAAAATTCTATTCAATTTTGTATTACTCCTGTTCGATTTTACTATAGTGCCTACAACTAGAAACAAATCAAATTTCATTTATAAGACATACGTGATAATGCTTCCCTAAATATACAATTGTTTCCAAAAAAAATATTTAAAACCTTCTCTAAAAGTCTGCCCTCTTCCAGTAATTTGAAAACTTTAACTAAACAACTAGCTGATCAATTATCTAGACTAGGCCCTCAAAGATGGTTCCAAAATATTACTCATAATATTGGGTCTGGTGCTATAACATTGATAATTGTCCTGGTAATTATATTTGCTGTATACTGATGCCTTTCAACAAAACTTGTTCAAAACAAACTCAATTTGTCATGAATGCGTCTGCTATAGTGGTTTCCCTGTTTTACGGAGAAAGAGAAAGGAGGTAAGAAAAAGGACAATGTGATTGGATGGGTGACAATGAGCCAGGTTTGCAGGCAGATACCTTCCACTAATTGTAAAAGGCAGTGGGTTACAGTGTGTGACAAACCTATACAGCACATTAAAAAGCAGACATTACTCTCCTGACAAAGGTCCGTCTAGTCAAAGCTATGGTTTTTCCAGTGGTCAGGTATGAATGTGAGAGTTGGACCATAAAGAGGCTGAGCACCAAAGAATTGATGCTTTTGAACTATGGTGTTGGAGAGGACTCTTGAGAGTCCCTTGGACTGCAAGGTCAAACCAGTCAGTCCTAAAGGAAATCAATCCTGAATATTCATTGGAAGGACTGATACTAAAGCTGAACCTCCAATACTTTGGCCACCTGATGTGAAAAGCTTGACTCACCTGATGCTGGGAAAGACTGAAGGCAGGAGGAGAAGGGGATGAAAGAGGATGAGATCATTGGATGGCATCACTGACTCAATGGACATGAGTTTGAGCAAGCTCCAACAGCAAGCAAGATGGTGAAGGACAAGGAAGCCTGGCGTGCTGCAGTCCATGGGGTTGCAAATAGTCAGACACAACTAAGTGACTGGACAGCAACAGTGTGGGGGGGTGGGGAGATGAGTAAACGGGACCCTGTACTTTCGCTGCTCAATTTTCTGTAAAACTGGAACTACTAGAAAAGATAAAGTCCACTGATATTTTAAAAGTCCAATGACTCTTTTTAAAAAAGAAAAAAAGCAGTGAGGTCCAAACATGATTGATTTGTTCACTTACTTGTTTATGAGTTGGTCCTGCTGGCAGTTAATAATTCTATCAAAGTTGCTACTGAAAAACTGAACTTAAAATTTCCCTGTGCCCATAGTTCTGGCATGTTAACAAAAATTTGTGGCAGAACCAAAAGGGGTTCCATGTTAGAAACTTTCTCCAGTAAGTAGAGATTCCACTTAAATTTTTCCACATCCTTGACATGAGTTATTTAGACACCCATTTAAATCAGTATAACCAAACCTAAGCAAACCACTTCCCCTTTGTGGAGACCAAGCAGAATGTCTGTTGTGGGATGTTCTTCAGTAGGGAATTGTGGAAAGGTGTGGGAGTCAGCTCACTCCTGCTGCATCAGGTATGCCTGAAAATTAGCCAGAGGTTCCCTTAGAGGGAGGTTCTAAGGAAGCTTCAGGATACAGAATCTAGCAGATTGAAGGATTTAAAAGGAGTTTGTAATAACCTGTAATGGCAAAGTATCTTTAAAAAGTATATGTATATGTAACGGAATCACTTTGCTGTACATCTGAAACATTGTAAATCAACTATACTTCAATTTAAAAAGAAAGAAAGAAAAGGAATTTGTCTTCAAAGCAAAAGGTGGTTTTCAGATAACAGGATAGATTAAATTGTTCATCAGTAGCAGATTACCTTCTACTGATTGCTTTGCTTCTCAGTGTTAAAAGATCTGTGTTAATCTTTTTATCAGCTTACTCACATGCTCATATGTAGGGAACTCAAATATGAAAGTAAATATATTTGGCATGAATGATATGGCATGAAATAAATGCTTTATTATTTAAAAAAAGATTTCCAGTTGCAAAACTTCCATTTGTCTCCAATTTCTGAAGAAATTGCAGTGCTTCAGATCTCCTTTTTTATTTTTTAAATCCAGAGTTCCAAACCTATTCCAGTGCTCTGATTGCCTTACAAACAACGTTAGGAAAGCCAGAAGTTTGTGCATGCCAACAGACATTACATCTATAACCAAAGATATCAGTCTCTATGATGCCAACTAGAATCTGAACTAGTATCAGAGCTGCCTAGCCTCTTAGATCAAGGCTAGCACAGGCCTCATACTGAAACAGTTCCAAAAATTCTTGGAAAACCCTTAATTACTCCTCATCACTCATAAGGCCATTGTCACTGACCCACACTATTGGCCAAATAGAGGCAGGAAACAAGGATATGAGCCACATTGCATCCTTCCAGATCATACTGACATGTTCATACTAGCACTTTCCTGCTTTGCTCTAACTCCACAATTTGGCATTAGTTTCTAAGACTTTATCATGGATCTGGATCCTGTTAATTCCACAAAATGGAGCCAAGAACCTAGGTCACTAACAACTGTGAGAGACCGGGGACAAGTCAGTTTACCACACAGACATAGACAACAGACATGGACACAAGGCAGGAGGGGAAGGAAGGAGAAGATGACATGTATGGAGAGAGTAACATGGAAACTTATATTACCATAAATGAATGCACAACTTTGAATACACTAAAAACCACTGAATTGTGTTCATTAAAAGATGAATGCTATGGTATGTGATTTATATCTAAATAAAACTGCTTTAAAACGTTAAATAAATAAATAAGAGACTATGAGTTTGGACTAGATAAGCTGGTGATCAACACTTTTCTAATTCTAAAGTTGTTGTTTCATTGCCAAGTTGTGTCTGACTCTTTTGAGACAGTAGCCCGCCAGAATCCTCTGTTCATGGGATTCTCCAGGCAAGAATACCGGAGTGGATTGCTATTTCCTCCTCCAAGGTATCTTCCTGACCCATGGACTGAACCCACATCTCCTGCATTTGCAGGTGGATTCTTTACCACTGAGTCACCTGGGAAGTTCTAAAGTATTAAAACTCTTTTCCTAACAAATGCTGTCTAATCATACCACTCGAGAACTACATACTGTTTCGTCCTTATTTTGTCACCTGATCCAGGACTTGAGAGGCAGGTCATGGAAAGCTCTGCCTGTGGTAGTGGCTCTGGAAGACCCTTTAGAGGTCAAGGACTCTCCTAGAGAGAGCTGAGAATCCCAGAATAACAGGGATCTCTGATAATCATCAGGTTTGGTATCAGCCCAGAGAAGAACAGAAGAGAGTTTGTCCCTGAAAAAGCTACCAAGAAGTTAATGCTTCACATGCACACCAAAGTCACTTCCTCTTTCAGGACAGCCATGCTATTTAATACCCCAAAAGACCAAGGACAAAGAATGGCATTGTATAAGCACTGTAACTCAAGCAATTAGCCAGGTAATGGTGTGTGGGGTTCATTATAGCAGAATGTCAATNTCACATGCACACCAAAGTCACTTCCTCTTTCAGGACAGCCATGCTATTTAATACCCTAAAAGACCAAGGACAAAGAATGGCATTGTATAAGCACTGTAACTCAAGCAATTAGCCAGGTAATGGTGTGTGGGGTTCATTATAGCAGAATGTCAATTAAAACACTTGGAAGGAGATTATACAAAGCCCTTAGATTTCAAATATTATAAGCGATCCAGCAAGACTAAATTATAGTAAATGTCATATCACTACAGTAGGTATCACACAAATGAAAATAAAGTTTCTTTTTTAGTATGGACTCTTGCTTAATATCTCATCAATCCTAGAAATTGAAAAAAGCAGCCAAGTGTCCAGTTTTCATTCAACAATAAAAGATATGGGATAAAGGATGTGATGTTTGAATTGAATATATTCTTTCCTATCTTTGGCTTTTTAAAGTATTTTGTATCTATTTTGTATATCTCTAGTTAATTGTATTTTTAAAGATTAAAACATAAAGCAATTAGTTTCATTTTAGACTTCTGCCAGTGGGCTTAAGGAGGAAGAAAAGAAGAAGAACGAATAAAGTATGAATTTCAGAGAGAAAATTATTTCTTAGAAAGATCTTCAGTTAAGATTTCTTCTGTTTAATGACTTGCCTGACTTCATTCTCACAGAAGCATAGTATTTCCTTTTCTTTTCTTTTTTTAATGCAGATATGTTATTAGAAAAATTGACTTCTTCAAATTAGAAAAATAAATGACAGAGTTCTTATGTAGTTTCAAAAATGCAGGTAGTATTTAATATCCAAATAGATGGCCACAATGATTTACCTAAAACAGTGTTAGGAAAAATATAATATATAAAAATTTGTTTATGTCCTAAAATCCCTCAAATCAAGTTTAAGCTGGTAATTAATTCTTATTCATGAATTATAAATCCTTGAAAGAGAGAGTGAAAATAAAATGACCAGTAGATCTAGAAATATAATGTTCCACTAATTCTATCAGAAGAGTTAAATGTGTATTAAGTTTTTATTATTATTCATAATTGTTCCCTAAAATACCACAGGCATAACATATTTATAAAAGCAAGCTATCTTTTCTCCTCACCAAACAACTGTTATGACAGAAACCACATTTTTGATACAACTTCCTACGTTATTTTAACTGAAGATATACTACAGAATGATAATCTAAACAAAACCTGATTTTTAAGACCTTCATCTCTGAAAGGGAGTTAAATATCACATGGAACAAAAAATATGTAGCTTAACCCCAGTAATATCAATATATTATAATCTCCATTTAGAATTTATTTATTCTACTTATCTCACAGATACTGACAAACTTAGTGACTTTAAAATTAAGAATGATTTTATACTCTATACCACAACCTTCCACATTTCAAAAATCAATACAAAAATTGGATTTAAGACAGCAGAGGAAAGACTGCCTTCTACCAATTGCATGCTTTTATCATGTCTATTCGTATTCTTATTTCCATGAAGCAAATTATGTCAGCATGACTGTTTATGCCTGGAATCTTACAGCAAAAGGCCTGATAAAGATAAAATAAATCAATGTTTATAATCGTCACCTACCTTATGGGTTCCTTATCGGTAACCTCTCTCCTGGACAGCACATTAGAAAATTCAGTCTCCCTCACCATTATACAGGGGTCTGTTTTATTCCTTTTGAGATTTGCCCCTACCCAATGAGAGACGAGTACCCTATGATGAAGGGAGGGGTGGCGTTTTCTGACTCTGAAGAAAGCCTCTGAAATCTGNGGACAGCACATTAGAAAATTCAGTCTCCCTCACCATTATACAGGGGTCTGTTTTATTCCTTTTGAGATTCGCCCCTACCCAATGAGAGACGAGTACCCTATGATGAGGGGAGGGGTGGCGTTTTCTGACTCTGAAGAAAGACTCTGAAATCTGATGAAATGCAAGTATCTTGGGAATATTAAAGCCTTAGCCCTTCACTGGCCTGACCTTGTCTGCCATTCCCCTTGGTTTACAGGATTATCTTTCATCCTAATACTTTAAGGCCATGGCACCAATGCATCAAACTATTGTCTTGCTTAGTAAATGCCATAGTTTTCTGGAGAATCTCTTATCTATTATCTGGGTAGTATTTGAGCATTTAGAGACATCTGCTTCCACTGTTGAGTGAGCCTTCACTGCAGGAGAATGATCACTTGGTGACATTTCTGAACATTCTCTCCAACCTCCCCGTTTACTGCATGAGCCTCACACCCACTGAGGATTGACCAAGACTTGTAGATTCTTGGCCGAGTTCATTTCTAAGAAGATAATTATGTCATATTGTTTGAGACTTCAATAAGATGTTCCTGAGAACTTATAAATTACAAAAGCAATAGTGGTCTTATGAGAGATCATTCATTCAGCAAAGAAGCAGGCAAGCTTTCATGAGAACCTATTAATTGCCAGATCCTGTTCCAGATGCTGGGAATAGAGTGAGAGAAAGACTGACAAGGTTTCTACTTTCATGGAGTTTATTTTCTAATGGGAGAGACAACCAAAAATTAAAACACAAAGCTAGAAAAAGTAAATATCATATAGTAGTAAGCCCTTGAGCATTATGCACAAGCTAAAATAAAGTGAAATGATGGGAACTGAGTGGCTTCTTTAGAATGAGTTCTCAGGGAAGGTCCTTCTAACAAAGCTGACTTTTAAGCTGCTGCAGTTGGAACGTGGAGAAGGAGGACATCAGAGAATAATCCAAGAGCATCCTGAGGGCAGAGACTCTGAGACCATGAGAGCACTACAAAACAGATCAGAACAGAGATACAAAGAAACCAAACTAAATCCCAGATAAGCAGAATGGTGATATGATTGAATACACTAATATATTTAAGATAGGTGCTACAGAAGAACACTGATCTACCATCAGAACATAGAAAAAGGAGTTTGTGAGACATGAGCAGAATTGGGATCCCATCCAGACAAGTTCAAGGAGCCTAAGTCAATGGGACTTCAGTACTCCAGTCCCTTTAGTAACTTGATCCCCATTATGAGCTGGATGCAGCCGATTAGCATAATCAGGAGCCAGGAAATGTTTGATTAATATAAATCCTCTCCTTCTGATTCCACACTCACCACATTCAAATGATGGGGACTGAGTGGCTTCTTTAGTCTTTCCTCGTTCTGCCATCAGAGAGAATAGGTTGACCCTTATGCTTAATCTGACATAGTGATCGCTCATGGTAAGTTACAGCGTGGGTTTCTAATTATCATTTGGCTTCTCCTGTAGCCTGCTGGCTTGGAGAGTAGGCTGTGGTCAGGCTGACACAAATCCTAGCAGCCCAGATGGTTACATTTCTCATTATAAATTAATAGGAATTCTTAAAGCTATCTGCCCCTCATTTTAGAGTTTCTGGGGTCTTGATTACTCCTGGGAATTGACAAATTGAATAAAATTTAATTTTGACAAATTTAATATTGCAAATTTAATCAAGCCACTACCTGGAGAATCCAAGCCCAGCCCCAGCTGACCTTTTCTTCATAACCACTGACTCCTGATGCTTGAGGATATATATGCCTATGGCTACCACATTGTCACCTCCCTGGTGGCTCAGACAGTAAAGCATCTGCCTACAATGCAGGAGACATGAGTTCGATCCCTGGGTCAGGAAGATCCCCTGGAGAAAGAAATGGTATCCCATTCCAGCACTCTTGCCTGGAAAATCCCATGGATGGAGGAGCCTGGTAGGCTACAGTCCACAGGGTCGCAAAGAGCCAGACAGGACTGAGCAGCTTCACTTTCTTTCTTTTCACCACATGCAAAATGCCAGGCTGGATGAAGCACAAGTTGGAAACAAGATTGCTGGGAGAAATATCAATAACCTCAGATATGCAGATGACACCACCTTTACAGCATAAAGCGAAGAGGAACTAAAAAGCTTCTTTTTTAATTTTTTTTATTTTGTTCATTTGGTCATTTTAATTCTTTAGCACAGCACTTTAAAGAGCTTCTTGATGAAAGTAAAGAGAAGAGTGATAAAGTTGGCTTAAAGCTCAACATTCAGAAAACTAAGATCATGGCATCCGGTCCCATCACTTCATGGCAAATAGATGGGGAAACAATGGAAACAGTGACAGACTATTTTGGGGGGCTCCAAAATCACTGCAGATGGTGACTACAGCAATGAAATTAAAGACGCTTGCTCCTTGGAAGAAAAGCTATGACCAACCTAGACATCATATTAAAAAGCAGAGACAGTACTTTGCCAACAAAGGTCCATCTAGTCAAAGCTATGGTTTTTCCGGTAGTCATGTATGGATGTGAGAGTTGGGTTATAAAGAAATCTGAGCACCAAAGAATTGATGCTATTGAACTGTGGTGTTGGAGAAGACTCTTGAGAGTCCCTTGGACTGCAAGGAGATCCAACCAGTCAATCCTAAAGGAAATCCGTCCTGAATATTCATTGGAAGGGCTGATGCTGAAGCTGAAACTCCAATACTTTGGTCACCTGATGCAAAGAACTGATTCATTGGAAAAGACCCTGATGCTGGGAAAGACTGAGGTGGGAGAAGAAGGAGAGGACAGAGGTAGAGATGGTTGGATGGCATCACCAACTGGATGGACATGAGTTTGAACAAGCTCCAGGAGTTGGTGATGGACAGGAAAGCCTGGCGTGCTGCAATCCATGGGGTCTCAAAGAGTTGGACACGACTGAGCAACTGAACTGACTGACCACAAGCACGTGGGCATGCTCAGTTGTGTCTGATTCTTTGTCACCCCATGGACTGTAGGCCACCAGGCTTCTCTGTCCATGGGATTTTCCAGGAAAGAATATTGGAGTGAATTGCCATTTCCTACTCCAGGGAAATCTTGCCAACCCAGGTATCGAACCTGTGTCTCTTATGTCTCCTGCATTGGCAGGTGGACACTTTACCACTGCACCACCTGACCTCATCTAAAATGCCTGATGAGTTCAACTGGGCATGATGAAGAAAGCTAGACTGCCCTGAAATAAGCAGTCAAGCACACGGAAGTCTCCCTTTGAATTTATCAGGCTCTTGGAGAGTCTTGACAAGCAAATATTAATATCTGTTTCCTCTCTATAAAATGATAGACTTGGTCTCCTCCAGGTGTTTTTTCCATAGATTTTTAATTACACCAGTAATATATCAATACATTTGCCCAATACATTGCCCAATAAATCAATACCTTCTCCTGTAAATGCATAAAACATTACAGAGGACAGCACCTCAGTTGTCTGCTGTTCCCACTGCCCTAGGAGAAACACAGTTATCACATATGAATCCTTCCAACCTTATAAAGCATTTATATCCTATGTCTACATTTGAACTGTGGTGTTGGAGAAGACTCTTGAGAGTCCCTTGGACTGCAAGCAGATCCAACCAGTCCATCCTAAAGGAGATCAGTCCTGGGTGTTCATTGGAAAGACTGATGTTGAAGCTGAAACTCCAATGCGTTGGCTACCTGATGCGAAGAGCTGACTCATTTGAAAAGATCCTGATGCCGGGAATGATTGAGGGCGGGTGGAGAAGGGGACAACAGAGGATGAGATGGTTGGATGGCATCACCAACTCGATGGACATGGGTTTGGGTGGACTCTGGGAGCTGGTGATGGACAGGGAGGCCTGGCATGCTGCATTTCATGGGGCTGCAAAGAGTTGGACATGACAGAGTGACTGAACTGAACATACATATATCCACTCATTAAAAAAAAATTGTTTTCTTTATGCTTAATAAATAGTTCCACATGGTACATTTTTCTCTGTAACTTACTTTCACTAAGCAATGTACCTTGGAATTGGACTCATCTTCATAGGCAGTGTATGAATAACAGAGGAAAATCGTTTAAAGTTGAAGTAATGGTACCATGACTGTCACAAAGGTAGTTTCTTGGGTTACTTAGACTTCTTTTTCTCTCTAAATACCTAAAATCATTATACTACTAAAATATCTTTACCTAACAAAATTGTAATAGTTTTGATTAGATCTACTAAGTAAATACAGAAGTAGGTGTTTTTGGGTTTCCCAGATGGCCGCTAGCGGGAAAGAACCTGCCTGCCTATGTAGGAGACATAAGAGATGCAGGTTTGATCTTTTGTAGATGTAGATGTTTTCCTTATAAAGTATATGAAAGTAAACGTAGATGTAGATTTTTCCACATAAGAACACATAACTTTTCTCTTCATCTCTTTAATTGTTGCCTAATATTCCCCTACGGGAGTGTGATTATTTTTCTTCTATTATTACCAAATCTGCATGAGCAGTCTTTCTCCTTAGAAAGCAGAAGAGACACTAAATGAGCAATGACCCATGTTTGCTGTGGTTAGAAGGTTATATAGAAAGCTGTAAATATTAACATATTAATCACTGTATTTATTAATTTACTAGGAAGTAAAACTTTGTGAGGAAGTACTGTTATACCCATTTTATAGATGAGAAAACTGAGCACAGAGAAGTTAAGAAATTTGCCCAAGAGAACCAGCCAGGGAGAGGTAGATTCAGCATTCAAACCCAGCTCTGTGCGGTGCCAAAGCCCAGCTCATAAGCCTGTTTTATACTATTTTCTATTTCTAGTCTACATGTATCTGTGCATTTTATCCTTCCTCTTTTCTTGACATTTGCCCAGGGCTTTATTGTTGAGGGCTTCCCTGGTGGCTCAGTGGTAAAGAATCCACCTGCCAAGCAGGAGACATGGGTTTTATCCCTGGATAAGGAAGATCTCCTGGAGAAGGAACCTGCTCTAGTATTCTTGCCTGAAAAATCCCACAGACAGAGGAGAATGTCCATGGGGTCACAAAAAAATCAGACACGACCGAGTGAGTAAACAAAATAATTACTGTTGAAGTACAAGAAGCAACCTTGATTGTGAAGTTTAAAGGAGCATGGACCGTAGAAATCTTCATCAGTGCCTTTAAAAGTGGTCAGTAGGCATCACGCATTATGCTGACTCACATTAGGAATCCATGCCAGCCTATAATTCTTCACCCTCTCTGGCATGCTAGCACTGGATGGATTTATGTACCACTAAACTCAGATAGCTTAAAATATCTCATTGCCTAAGCCCTCAATAGTGCTGATAAAATATATATAGCTGCATTTATAAATCATTATGTTTACTCACATTTTAAAAAATGAAAATAATGTTTTCTAAGAAGTTGTTGGACAGTTTCAACTTACTATGGACTGGCTGTGATTGTTTTTTATGTACCAAATCCTTATAATACTCTTATCACCTCTTATGTAGTTACTATGAAATGAATTATGCGTCTCTCCTGCCAAATTCATATATTGAAGCTCTACCTCTCAATGTGATGCTGTCTGGAGTTGGGACCTTTGGGAAGTATTAATAATTAAGTTGAGATGAGATCATGAGGATGGGACCCTCAGGATGGGACTAGTGTTCATATGAGAAGAAACACCAAAGAGCTTACTCTCTCTCTGCCCTGTGAAGACACAACAAGAGGGCAGCTCTCTGCAAATCAGGAAAAGAGCTCTCATCAGAACTCTGCTACCCTCTGGCACCCTATTCTCAGATTTTCAACCTCCAGAACTGGAAGAAAATTAATTTCTGTTGTTTAAGCTACCTAGTCCTTGATATTTTGTTATGGCAGCCCAAACTGACCAAGACAATAGTAGTATAGTACTAGACAATAGTATACGATTACTTTATTTTGGTCATTTTTTATGCAATTTTCAAAGATAAAATTCGGCTTCCCAGTGGCTCAGTGGTAAAGAATCTACCTGCCAATGCAGGAGACACCAGACACATGAGTTCCATCCCTGGATTGGGAGGATCCTTCAGAGGAGAAAATGGCAACGCACTCCAGTATTCTTGCCTGGAGAATTTCCCAGACAGAAGAGCCTGGCAGGCTGTGGTCCACAGGGTCACAAAGAATCAGACACAACTAAGCAAGTGAGCACACACAACATAAAATTATTAAGATTTTTAATCATTTATAACCTAGCTCAAATTTAGTTGACTGCAAGAATGTTCCTATTCTTAGAACTCTAAGTTAAAGTATTTAGCTTTAGTGAAGCATCTTGATGCCTACAACTTATTTTCAATGGTTCCCAAAAACTTACAGTGAGAAAGATAGAAACAAAAATGATAAAATGTTAACAACTGTTGAGTCTAAGTGAAGAGCTCACAGGTGCTCATTCTGCCCTTCTTTTGTTTTTCTGTGGGTTTCAAACTTTGAACAATGAAAAGTTGAAAGTATGCTAGATTCAGCTATGATATAGTTATACAGCAAACATCTCTAAAATCTCAGTGGCTTTATGACAAAAACATTACTTTATTTCTCATTCACAAGTTTAAAAGTGGGCTAGGCAGCTCAGCTTCAGGTTGTGAGAAGCCACTGTCATGTCGATTCTTTGCTATTGCATGGACTGTAGCCCACCAGATTCCCCTGTCCATGGGATTCTCTAGGCAAGAATATCGGAGTGGGATGCCATTTCCTACTCCAAGGGATCTTCCCAACCTAGGGACTGAACCCGTGTCTCTTGTGTCTCCTGTATTGACAGGCAGATTCTTTACCACTAGTGCCTCCTGGGAAGCCCCATATATAGATACACATAAAACCAAGTGACTTCATAAAAATGTTTTAAGTTCCTCTTCGGGGTACTGCTGCTGCTAAGTCACTTCAGTCATGTCCAACTCTGTGTGACACCATAGACGGCAGCCCACCAGGCGCCCCCGTCCCTGGGATTCTCCAGGCAAGAACACTGGAGTGGGTTGCCATTTCCTTCTCCAATGCATGAAAGTGAAAAGTGAAAGTGAAGTCGCTCAGTCGTACCGACTTCTTCGCGACCCCATGGACTGCAGCCTCCCAGGCTCCTCCATCCATGGGACTTTCCAGGCAAAAGTACTGGAGTAGGGTGCCATCGTCTTATTTCAAAATAACTTAGAGGGATGGTACAGAGAGGGACGTGGGAGGGGGGTTCAGGATGGGGAACACGTGTATACCTGTGGCAGATTCATGTTGATTTATGGCAAAACCAATACAATACTGTAAAGTAATTAACCTCCAATTAAATAAATTTATATTTAAAAAATAATAATAATAATTTGCTAGGAGGAAAACAATGAAGGCCTCGAATAAAGCTCCTTTTATAAAACAGCTACATGACCAAACAGATTATATTCCTGACCCTGACCTGAAGGAGCTTGTCAGCTTTCTTTCTTTCCAAGTAAATCTGCCCGGTTGGGCTTCAGTCCAGAAAGTCTTTCTGCTTTAGTTCTCTTTATCTCTCTCTGACCTTTACTTCTCAGATGTGTATCTCATGTAACAGGTCTGTACACTTGACCTTGACTCTTTTGAGTGAACACAAAAGAAAAAGGAGTTCAAGGAGAAAGTTTCCCTTAGTAAGCAGACAACCGAAAATCTTCAGATTTCAGAGCCTTTTGTTTTTAATAAAATAATTTTCCCTTAAACTTACCTATTTAAAAATTAAAGTTTTCTCAGTAGCATGGAGCTCTGAAACTCCCAATTTGAAATTAATTTCATACTTTATAAGATTTCAATTGCTGTGAAGTTTTGTTTCATCCTCCCTCTTATTGAAAATCTCATTGAAAAAATATTCATTTGTTTTCAACTCTGGTAAAATTATAAACCTTATAGTGGAAAATATAAATGGTAGAGAGCTTCCTTCTATTTTGTAACTTAATGTGTAAATAAAGTCAAATTTTAATAGCTAGACATTTCACTATACTTGTTAATCATTCAAATTGACTACCAGAAAAAAAGAAAGATTATCTTTTTGGTTGCTTCAAACCTTTTTCTAAAGCCATTTAGCTTCTGTCTCATTGATTCAAGCAATAAGAGACCTAATGTTCCTTGAACAACTTATATTTGAAAATGCTTTTGCTTCCTGAAAATATTCAAGTTTTATAACATTGGGATTTTTTTCAATAAAGTGGAGTTCAAGAATATAGGCAAATCTCTCACCAGGGACTTTTGAAATATTGCAATATACCAGCAATTCAATTTAAACACTAAAAATAGTTTCTTTTATATCATATATTTTCTTAAGATCTGACAGATCTATAATTTCCCTCCATAAAATCAATTACTTTTTGCTAATATGCATCCATCATGAACATACATTTATGTCTAAGTGTTTGTTTTAAATACATGGTAAGGTGCCAATTAAAATGAAAATCTTTTTCAGTTATTTGAATTCTACCAGGGCAGTGACTGTGTACATATGGAAACAGTCCTGGTTACCCACAACACAACCTCAACAATATATTGACGAATTAAAAATGAAATGTGTATTACCTGATTTTTCTCCAGCTTCCAAGTCACCTAAAAGTAGTTACTCATATTTTACTTACTTTCATATCTATGTCCTACAACCCTCCCCTAAGTTTTTCTAAGATTCCTCCTGGATGTCTTTCCAGGTGGCCCTGTGGGCCCTACATGGCCCACTGTGCCCCGTCCTCAAGTCTTTAAGGACCCCATCTCTGCTCGCCCTCCAGCCACAGAGGTAACGGTACATTGTGAGGTGGGGGAGAGACTGTTCCCTGCTGTGTACACCCACTTGGATGTCTGCTTATTCTCTTGATGTCTTAGAGAGATTTAAGTGTAAAACATTTTCTGTTTCTCTTTATTGCTCCATGCAGAACTCAAACATGAGCTCAAAGAGGGCTAGCCTGGGGGGTAAATCTAAATACAGAGACAAGTTGCATTAGAATTCTCCTTTCTCAATGGTAAATTTTTTTGTGTGTATTTATTTATTTTTTTACACGAACTCCCAAACATGAACCCCCCTCCCACCTCCCACCCCACAAGTACAGTTAATTTACAATGTTGTACTAGTTTCAAGTGTACAGCAAAGTGACTCAGTCGTGTGTGTGTGTGTGTGTGTGTGTGTATTGTCAGGTGGTGCTAGTGGTAAAGATCCTGCCTGCCAATGCAGGAGACATAAGAGATATGGGTTTGATCCCTGGGTTGGCAAGATCCCCTGGAGGAGGAAATGGCAAACCACTCCAGTATTCTTGCCTGGAGAATCCCAGGGACAAAGGAGCCTGGCAGGCTATAGTACACAGGGTCGCAAAGAGTCGGACACAACTAAAGTGACTTAGCATACACATACATATATTTTATACACACACACACACACACATATATATATATATGTATTCTTTTTCAGCTTTTTTCCATCATAGGTTATAATAGTATATTGAGGATAGTTCTCTACTGTACTATACAATAGGTTCTTATTGTTTACCTATTTTATGCACAGTAGTGTATATGTGTTAATCCCAAACTCTTAATTTCTCTCTCCCCCAATCCTGCTCTCCCCTTCAGTAACCATAACTTTCTATGTCTGCGAGTCTATTTCTGTTTTGTAAATAAGTCCATTCATATTACTTTGTTAGATTAAGTAATATATGATACTTGTCTTTCTCTGTCTGACTTATTTTACTTAGTATGATGACCTCTAGGTCCATCCATGTTGCTGCAAATGGCAATATTTCATTCTTTTTGTGACTGACTAATATTCTATTGTATATATATGTAGCATATCTTATCCACTCATCTATTGATGGACATTTAGTTTGCTTCTATGTCTTAGGTATTGTAAATAGTGCTGCTATGAACATTGAGGTACATGTATCTTTTTGAATTAGAGTTTTCTCTGGCTATATGGTCAGTGGCAACTTTTATCTCAAGAATGAATTCCTCCCCCAAGAGAGTTTTTAGTCCTTGCTTTTAGGGAAATTAAATGCAAGTAGTCTTGTTCAGGCTTCAGAGTCAAGAAAGCAAAGCAGGCCTCTGACCTTGCTTCTGACCTGCATGGACACTGCGCTAACAACCTGTCTGCTCCTGAGTGCACCTGTTGTTACCAGGAAGCCATGGGGTACTACAGAGAAGATAGGGAGCAGGTCTCCGAATTCTTAAGCCCTTGGAGGAGGTCTGGCCAACCACACCCAGGACTTAACAAAATTCTATGACTCACAAGATAAAACAAACAGCACTGTAAAACAAACACCAAACAGGTTAAGGTAATACCAGAGCTGCTATTTGCTCATAAACCAATGATGATATCAGTTTGTGGCCAGGAATTATAAACTGGAACCCCCAAAATTGTAATTTGAAGTCTCACCTGAGGAGCAGATGTGCTGCCCAGGATCTTTTCCCAAATGGGACTCCAGATTGCTGTTACATGGGACTTCCCAGTGCTGTTTGAAGTCTGGATGTTGGCTCACCCCAATTAGGTGATGTATGTACTGTTCTATTTCTCTTCCTTTTAATGATTGTTTATTGAAAGTAAAATCAATAATTTTCTATTAGATATTGATTCTCTTTTAATGATTATATATTGAAAGTAAGTTAGATAATTCTCCATTAAATATTTATTGGAATTGTTTATCTGAGTATAATGAGTGATTTCTTTAGTTAACGAATCCCTCGAACCTGAAACAAAAGTTAAAACTTTCAGCAAAATACTTAGACATACAACTTTCCTTTCCTTAATGCTAACTCAACATTTTCCACACAACCCCAGAAATATCTGGATCCCACTTTAAATTTAAAATCCCTGGTCCAGGTGATATTCTGCATGCATTAAAGTAATGTGTAACTATCACAAAAAAATCATTTTTAAAACTATCTCTGTTTGCATGTTAAAATAAGAATACTCAACTTTCATAGCTTAATTTTGGGGGTACATGCTGTAGTGGATACACAGTATTTCTGACAAGAGTCTCCTTTTTTTTTTTTTTTTTTTGGTATATTTTTAGGCTTAAGAGTCCTGCATCTTCAAGGTAGAAGCCAGAAAACTCAGACACATGACTTACATTCTACCGAAAATTACTCAGTGAAACTTCAGTTTAGAAGTGAGCAACTTGAGGAAGTTCTGAACACAAACGAACACATCAGTAAGGCTTACAGTAGAGCTGACTGGCTTTCTCAGAGACTTAACCTATGCAGGGATCTAAGGCAAAGTGGGTCAGAAACAGTCTTTCCTTTCTATTTGCCTTTTTAGCAGGATTTCAAAGCAATCCTGGGACTGGCCTCAATATTTTTTGAAATTTTCATTGAAACTACTCTTCCTATGTTTCTCACAGCCTTTCTGAATTAGTTGGGATTCAAATATGAATTCAGTAGCAACTACATTCAGTGCAGAGTATGTCCTAAGTTTTGTTCACTGAGTGTTTTCAGAAAAGTTATCTCATTCTTTCCCAAATAAAATCCCTCAAGCCTCCTACAAATAGATGTCTGGTGGACCCAACCCTCAGTTACATTTTGGGCAAATCCCACTTAGACCCAAGCTAGAGTTCCTCCTTTATCAATATTGTCAATGATTGCTGCTGCTAAGTCACTTCAGTCGTGTCCAACTCTGTGTGACCCCATAGACGGCAGCCCACCAGGCTCCCCCGTCCCTGGGATTCTCCAGGCAAGAATACTGGAGTGGGTTGCCATTTCCTTCTCCAATGCATGAAAGAGAAAAGTGAAAGTGAAGTCGCTCAGTCTGTCCGACTGTTAGCGACCCCATGGACTGCAGTCCACCAGGCTACTCTGTCCAATGGATTTTCCAGGCAAGAGTACTGGGGTGGGGTGCCATTGCCTTCCCCAATTGTCAATGATTAAACTACCAAAAACTGAGCAGATAACCAACAAAGACCTACTGTATAGCACAGGGATTTCTGCTCAATATTTTATAATAATCTAAATGGAAACAAGTTTGAAAATAATAGATATATTTGTATGTATAACTGAATAATCTTGCTATATGCCTGAAAGTAACATAACATTGTAAATCAACTGTAGTCCAATCTAAAATATAAAGTAAAAAAATGTCTATTTTGTCTAAAAAATAAAATAAAAAATTAAGATTGAACATATGTAAACATATTTTAAGTAAATAAATCAAAATTTTTCTTATTTCAGCATTTTAGAGTAGCAAGGAAGGTCTTTTCACTACTGGTAGAATTCCTGTTCTACAATTGCAAGAGGCCCCATCTTTAACCCAGGATTCTATTCCTGAAATATTCCTTAGGCCCTTCTGGGATTGTTTACTTAAAGAGTTTATGCCCAGTTATGACTCTCTGAGCTCCTCAGGAGCTTCACTTTCACTTTTCACTTTCATGCATTGGAGAAGGAAATGGCAACCCACTCCAGTGTTCTTGCCTGGAGAATCCCAGGGATGGTGGAGCCTGGTGGGCTGCTATCTATGGGGTCGCACAGAGTCAAACACGACTGAAGTGACTTAGCAGCAGAGCTCCTCAGGCAGTCCAGCAGCCCCTGCAGCTTCTTCCAGCGGCAGTGGGGCCACCCGGAAAAATGCCCACTTCGCTACTCCTGCTGTAGTTCTCCTGCTGGTGTTGGGCTGGAGACGGTCAAGCATGAGCCACACTTTGTGGCCAAAACAACCTCTCTCATGATTGCTGCAAGCCTGACCAGAATTCACCCTCTAGACTTCCCAGAAGCACAACTAAAAAGCAAGCTCTGTGCTCCTGAAGAGACCATCTCAAATTCAGAGTTATTCAATCCTTAACAAACCCAAATAGAGGGTACTAATAGTCCCGACTGAATATCTTTTAGGAAAACTACCTCTGTTCCTTCTTTTAAAAGTAAAATATGTACATCTAATTGACATTACCAAACCAGAACACAATGCATGCATTGTCAGATTGAGGAAACCTCATACTGCTACTGCAGAGCAATGGGTGGTTTTTGTTTTTTGGTTTTTTTTTCTTACAAATCTGAAATGAAAGAGCCTATTCTGAAGAATTTCCTTAACAAAAGTAGAGTTCCAATAAAACATCTTTTTTTGGTAAAGACATTTTTATCTCCATAAACCAAATTGCCAGCCAACCTCAAAAAAAAGTAGCTTCCTCAGTAAATCTTTTAAAAGGTAAAGTACCTGCTGTGTAAAATTAGTTGTTGTGTTTTTTTAATCTAAAAACAATTTATACTTTCTTACCTAAAAAATCATTTTAAAAGCTTTTCAAATTAAATTTTACACATTTTAAAAATAAGTACTACCTGAAGATGGTACAAAATCCAAGGCATACAAAGTAGATCTCTCTCCCACCTCAATTCACCCTTTCAGAAACAACCACTCTTAGCAATATATATTTTTTGTTCTTTCCAGAGGCTGCAGAGGAATTGATGCCTGTATAATGGCATAAATTTCTTTGGGAGTTTACTGAGTCAAATTCTTAATTTTTAACTTTCCATGTGTTATGATTCTATTGTATTCCAATTTTTGTATTTTCTTTGGGTCCCTATAAATTGTTTGATGTTACCATCAAGTAGCTGGTATCTGTTTTGCCCTTAACAATAGCTCAGTTCTGTAAGGTGGGGAAGTTGTATTTTGGTTAGATTTTGCTTACTTATCTGTTTTCCTTATCCAATACAGCTGGTTACTTATCCCATTTCTTTAAAGATTTCCTGAGATTATGCACTTTAGTGCAAAAAGTATGTATAGTATCAAGAACTGTGAAGGGCCTGAGATTTTAACCTACTTATAAATTAATACTTAGTCTCTCACAGTCTGATGAATGTTGTAGAAGACATGAGACTCCTAGGCCAGAGACAAAGGACCGTCTACTGTTCAGAGTGATAGCAACAGCCAGAGTACCATCATTTGTGCCAGTTCCCCAAGCCTCAATTCCTGCAATGTGATATCCAGAAGATGAAATGATACCTACATGTGAAGTATAGTGCATTACCGGGGCAACAGCCTCAGCATAAGGATACCAAGTCTTTTATAATTGGAAGTAAACATGTGTCACTTTTGAGCCAAAAAGGGACATCTTTATTATATTGGGCAGTAAGCAAACCTGCCTATTGCTCTGGAGGAATCTCTATCTTCCAAAGCTATTTACTACATAAATATTCTCCAAAAGATCGTTCATAACAAAAGTAGTCAGTTCCCCTGCTCACAAGATGTGCAGAGATGTGAGAGATCATGCAGAATTATCTCCAAATATACAGTGTCTACAATCTGCTAGACACGGGTAGGAATTTCAATCTATTCATTTATCAAGCTTTTATTGAGCACATTCTTTCTTCCAGACACCATTAAAGGAAATAACGCACATGAAGGAAATGTTTAAACTGTGGAGAGACAAGCATTAGCCATTTTTCCTACCACCTTGGCCGATTTATCTTCCTACTATTTGCCAATAGTAAATATTATGTTTGTTGCTGTTGCTGGTTATCTTCCAGTGTCTTTGTTGGTCTTTTACTTCAAAAACTGGGATTCAGTGTCCAACTCTTCACTCCTATTTCATGTATACACTTTAATGAAATTAGAAGTAAGCACATACTCACAAAACCATCACCATGATCTGTGCAATAAACATGTCCATCTATATATTACCTTTAAAAACACATCTATCACCTATAAAAGTTTCCTCTCACCCTCTTCATTTGTGTGTGTGTGTGTGTGTGATAAGAACACTTAATATAAGATCTATTCTCTCAGAAAAATTTTAAGTGTATAGTACTGTTTACAGGACTGCAGACGAAGAGTCAGACATGACTTAGTGACTGAACAGCAACACCACCACTGTTTATAATATGAACAGCCAAACTCATAGAAGCGGAGGATAGACTGGTGGTTGCCAGGACCTGGAAGGTGGGGAAAACAAGAGGTATGTGTGAAAAGATACAAAGTTTCAGTTATGCAAGTTGAAAAAATCCTCAAGATCTACACAGAGGCTATAGGTAACACGGCAGTATTGGACACTATCTCTCCATTTATGTCTCCCTTAAATTTTCTCAATAATGTTTTTTACACTTACTGGGAAAGATTGAAGGCAGAAAGAGAAGGGGATGACATAGGATGAGATGGTTGGATGGCATCACCAACTCAATGGACATGAATTTGAGCAAGCTCCAGGAGTTGGTGATGGACAGGGAAGCCTGGCGTGCTGCAGTCCATGGGGTCACAGAGAGTCAGACACAGCTGAGCAATTGAACTGAACTGGGATTTCCTACATGGAATGTCATGTTTCCTGTGAGCAAATACAGTTTTACTTTCTTTTTCCAGCCTGTATGACTTTAATTTTACTTGCTTTTTTGTGCTGGCTTATTATTATGCCAAACAGAATTAAGGAGCATAAATATGCTTGTCTTGCTGCCAGTATTAAAGGGAAATCATTCAGTCTTTCATCACTACATATAATATTGGCTGTAAATTTTTCATAAATGCTCTTTATTAGGTTGGGGAAATTTTTTGTATTTCTACTTTTATCAGGAAGCAATGTTAAATTTTGTCAAATGCCTTTTCTGTATTTTTTTTAATCATGTGTGTTTCTTTTTTCATTCCGTTAACATTAAAATTATATGATTAATTTTTTAAAATGTTAAACCAACTTTGCATTCCTGGGATAAACACCATTTGGTCATAATATATTATCTTTTTATCATATTGCTGGATTCAAATTGTTAATTCTTAAATGAATTTTTCCATTCATGTTGTGAGAGATACTAGTCTCTAGTTTTCTTGCCATTTCTTTGTCTAGTTTTGGTATTAGTATTATTCTGTAGTCATGAGTACATCATGAGAAATGCTGGGCTGGAAGAAGTAAAGCTGGAATAAAGATTGCTGGGAAAAATATCAATAACCTCAGATATGCAGATGACACCACCCTTATGGCAGAAAGTGAAGAGGAACTAAAAAGCCTCTT
>SJYX01014575.1:220659-302524 GCA_006410675.1 Oreotragus oreotragus
AGTTCTTCTGTGTATTCTTGCCACCTCTTCTTAATATCTTCTGCTTCTGTTAGGTCCATACCTTTTCTGTCCTTTATTGAGCCCATCATTGCATGAAATGTTCCCTTGGTATGTCTAATTTTCTTGAAGAGATCTCTAGTCTTTCTCATTCTATTGTTTTCCTCTCTTTCTCTGAATTGATCACTGAGGAAGGCTTTCTTATCTCTTCTTGCTATTCTTTGGAACTCTGCATTCAGATGCTTATATCTTTTCTTTTCTCCTTTGCTTTTCGCTTCTCTTTTTTTCAGTTATTTGTAAGGCCTCCCCAGACAGCCATTTTGCTTTTTTGCATTTCTCTTCCATGAGGATGGTCTTGATCCCTGTCTCCTGTACAATGTCATGAACCTCATTCCTTGGTTCATCAGGAACTCTATCTATCAGATCTAGGCCCTTAAATCTATTTCTCACTTCCACTGTATAATCATAAGGGATTTGATTTAGGTCATACCTGAATGGTTTAGCGGTCTTCCCAACTTTCTTCAATTTAAGTCTGAATTTGGCAATAAGGAGTTCATGATCTGAGCCACAGTCCACTCCCGGTCTTGTTTTTGCTGACTGTATGGAGCTCCTCCATCTTTGGCTGCAAAGAATATAATCAATCTGATTTCGGTGTTGACCATCTGGTAATGTCCACGTGTAGTCTTCTCTTGTGTTGCTGGAAGAGAGTGTTTGCTATGGCCATACAGAATAAATAGCTGCAATTAATAATGCTGAATTCATTTAACTGACCTGTGATAACATAGATATTTCTCAATCAATAAGAATGTAAAGTACAATTCTTTTTTTTAAGTTTTCTTTAAATTTATTTATAGCTACACTGGGTCTTCATTGCTACATGGGTTTTCTCTAGTTGCAACGAGTGAGGGGCTATTCTCTAGTCGCAGTACACAGGCTCTAGGGTGCTAGGGCTTCAAAAGTTGCAGCTTGTGGGCTTGAGAGTACAGGTTCAAAAGTTCTGGTGCACGGGCTTAGTTGCGCTGTGGCATGTGGAATCTTCCTGGACCAGGGATCAAACCCACATTCCCTGCATTGGCAGGTGGATTCTTAACCACTGGACCAGTGCAAAAGTCCTAGAGTACATTTCTTTACAGGAATGTGGAAATGCTATAAATGATTTCATAAAACACTCAAATACACTTGCTCAGGCCTTAAATTTTTCTGTAAGCTTCTTGAACTATAATTCATACAAAACACCATGACATTTTTGCTTCATCTATGCTTTTAACAATACAAAAAGATGGAAAAACCTTATCTGCCAAGTGGTACACAGATGTTAGTGACAACAGCAACGTAGCAAACCTGAACATTTAACCAGTCTTAAAACACAAACAACATAAACTGCAAAATGGCCAAATTATACTCCTTGAGCATGCTGAAAAAAGTAGCTATCATCTCCCCTATTTTTGGCACATATGGAAAAATTAAAAATTTAGTTAGTTTTTCCTCTAGTTCCTTTTCAGTCACACTAACAATTTTACAACTTAAGTCTCATATCAAAGCACTGAGATAGCAAAATTACAACCAAGAATTCTATAACACTTGGTCAATATTTGATCTCAAATTATCTCTAAAGGACCTCCAGCCACTTTTTCTACTTTCCCAGATGGTGCCATCTTAATACCAGGCATGATAAGAGATACAAAGCAAATTAATAAGATAACCAGCAAGGACCTACTGTATAGCACAGTGAACTCTACTCAATATTCTGTAATAACCTAAATAGGAAAAAATATTTTGAAAAAGATAAAGATATTTGTATATATATAACTGAATCACTGCTATACACCTCAAACTAACACAACACTGTAATGAATTAAACTCCAATATAAAATAAAAATTTTTAATGTTAATGGTAGAATATAAGTGACAAGGTGATAGATGTTAACTGTAAAATCCTTTAAATTTTTCTATACATTCAAATATTTTCATAGAAAATATTGAACACTTTCTTTTTTTTTTTTAAAGAAACCAAACTGAAGTTTAGCAAAAGACACTTCCTATCTATTACTGTGGCAAGAATCCCTTAGAAGAAATGGAGCAGCTCTTATGGTCAACATTTGAAATGCAATGAAAAGTGAAAGTGAAGTCACGCAGTCATGACAGAATGATCTCTGTTCATTTCCAAGGCAAACCATTCAATATCACAGTAATCCAAGTCTATGCCCCAACCAGTAATGTCAAAGAAGCTGAAGTTGAATGGTCTTATGATGACCTACAAGACCATCTAGAATTAACACCAAGAAAAAAATGTCCTTTTCATCATAGGGGACTAGAATGCAAAAGTAGGAAGTCAAGAGATACCTGGAGTAACAGGAGTAACAAGAGATATCTAGAGTACAAAATTGAAGCAGGGTAAAGGCTAACAGAGTTTTGCCAAGAGAATACACTGGTCACAGTGAACACTCTTTGCCAACAACACAAGAGACAGATTTACACATGGTTATCACCAGATGGTCAATAATGAAATCAAATTGATTATATTCTTTGCAATAATGGAGAAGCTATATACAGTCAGCAAAAACAAGACCACGAGCTGACTTTGGCTCAGATCATCAGCTCCTTATTGTAAAATTCTGGCTAAAATTGGAGAAAGCAGGGATAACTACTAGACCATTCAGGTATGACCTACATCAAATCCCTTATGACTATACAGTGAAAGTGACAAACAGGTTCGAGGGATTAGATCTGGTAGACAGAGTGCCTTAAGAACTATGGATGGAGCTTTATAACATTGTAGAGGAGGCGATAACCAAAATCATCACAAGGAAAAAGAAATGCAACAAGGCACACCGGTTGTCTGAGGAGGCCTTACAAATAGCTGAGAAAAGAAGAGAAGTGACAGGCAAAGGAAAAAGGGAAAGATATACCTAACTGAGTGCAGCACTTTCACAGCATCATCATCCAGGATTTGAAACAGCTCAACTGGAATTCCATCACCTCCACTAGCTTTGTTCTTAGTGATGCTTTCTAAGGCCCACTTGACTTCACATTCCAAGATGTCTGGCTCTAGATTAGTGATCACATCCTCATGATTATCTGGGTCGGGAAGATCTTTTCTGTACAGTTCTTCTGTGTATTCTTGCCACTTCTTCTTAATATCTTCTGCTTCTGTTAGGTCCATACCATTTCTATCCTTTATCGAGCCCATCTTTGCATGAAATGTTCCCTTGGTATCTCCAATTCTCTTGAAGAGATCTCTAGTCTTTCCCATTCTGTTCTTTTCCTCTGTCTCTTTGCATTGATTGCTGAAGAAGGCTTTCTTATCTCTTCTTGCTATTCTTTGGAACTCTGCATTCAGATGCTTATATCTTTTCTTTTCTCCTTTGCTTTTNTCTTCTTAATATCTTCTGCTTCTGTTAGGTCCATACCATTTCTATCCTTTATTGAGCCCATCTTTGCATGAAATGTTCCCTTGGTATCTCCAGTGCTCTTGAAGAGATCTCTAGTCTTTACCATTCTGTTGTTTTCCTCTATCTCTTTGCATTGATTGCTGAAGAAGGCTTTCTTATCTCTTCTTGCTATTCTTTGAAAATCTCCCTCAGGTAGGTCCTAACCACAGAACCCCTTCCAGAGGTCCTCTCACATGTGAAGCTGACTTCTCCAAAGCCATCAAGAGAATCTCTGTTTCAAGGACTCACCTGATTAGGTCATTCCAAGTCAGTATAATCCTCCTTTTGATTAACTCAAAATCAACTGGTTATGGATCTTAATGACATCTGAAAGATTCCTTTACTTTTGCCACATAAGGTAGCCTAATCCTGAGAAGGATATTCTATAATCTTCACAGATTCTGCCTGCACTCAAAAGGAGAGGGCTATACAAGGCATATGCTGGGGAGAGAGAAGAAATGGTTGAGAAGGGGTCTATCTTAGAATTCTACCCACTATATTTAGAATTACAAATAATGCCTCAGTGAAGGGCTCTGTGCATTTATTATTTTGTATTTGTTGCTAGTGTATCTTTGAGATGGATTCCCAGAAAACAGAGTATGCATATGTTGCTCCATATTGTCAAAGTTTTCTCCACAGGTTCAGACAATTATACATTTCCATCAGCAACATAAGAAACAGGCAGCTTCCCAACAGACTCCCTAATGGAATATGATGACAAACTTTTCAGTTTTACCAATTGGTATAAATGGTATTTGACTGTAATTTAAATTTGTATTTTTCTTATTACAAGAGTATTTAAGCATTGTTTATATGTTTAACAGACATTCTGAGCTATGAGTGTAATGTACTCAAACTCTCTAGATTATGCAGATAAGAAAGAGCAGTTGTCCTTGGGGAAGTTGATACAGCCACTATGGGAGACAGTATGGAGATTCCTTAAAAAAAAAAAAAAACACTAGGAATAAAACCATGACCCATCAATACCACTTCTAGGCATATATCCTGAAGAAGTTAAAACTGAAAAAGACACATGTACCCCAATGTTCATTGCAACACTATTTAGAATAGCTAGGATAGGACACGGGAGCAACCTAGATGTCCACCAACAGATGAATGGATAAAGAAACTGTGGTAGATATATACAATGAGATATTCAGTTCAGTTCAGTTCAGTCGCTCAGTCGTATTCGACTCTTTGTGACCCCATGAATCGCAGCACGCCAGGCCTCCCTGTCCATCACCAACTCCCGGAGTTCACTCAGACTCACATCCATTGAGTCCGTGATGCCATCCAGCCATCTCATCCTCGGTCGTCCCCTTCTCCTCCTGCCCCCAATCCCTCCCAGCATCAGAGTCTTTTCCAATAAGTCAACTCTTATCATGAGGTGGCCAAAGTACTCAGCCATAAAAAGGAACACATTTAGGTCAGTTCTGATGAGGTGGATGAACCTAGAGCCTATTATACAGAGTGAGGTAAGTCAGAAAGAGAAAGACAAATATCATATATTATTGCATATGTATGGATTCTAGAAAGATGGTACTGATAAACCTATTCACAGAGTAGCACTGGAGATGCAGACATAGAGAACAGACATATGGACAAAGATGAATGGAGAGAGTAGCATGGAAGCATATATACTAACAAATGTAAATAGATAACCAATGGGAATTTACTGTTTGATGCAGGAAACTCAAACTGGGGCTCTGTAATAACCTAGAAAGGGTGGGAAAGGACCCGGAGGAACGGCTCACTGGGCACTGGGCCGGCAGGCGGGAGTGATTCCGGCCACTGTCGAGCCCCGAGCGGCACACCAAGCACGCTGCACGCTCGCCGTGGCTCCTGGGAGCGCACGGCTGGTGTCAACCACGAGCTGCCTCAACAGTGAGGCGGACAGCGGTGGCCTCCGGTGACGCCGCCACAGCGCCAGGCCAGCACAGTCAGGATCGCTAGGGCGGCCCGCTGAGACCCCCGTCACGGCTTCACTGGAAGGCCTTCCGTGGGGCAGCACTGCTGGTTTTCCGAATTCTCTTCAGCTCACATTTCAGCTCCAGAAGACGCACTCGGCTTTCCCGTCCAAGGATGTTCTCATCCGACCGGCTGCACGTCGGAGACAGTTGGAGGGGCGGCTGTTCCTGTTCTACGAAGTGACCTTTGGTTGTTCAGCCGCTCAGTCGCGTCCGACTCTTTGCGACCCACGGACTGCAGCTCACCGGGCCAGGCCTGCCCGTCCGTCACCAGCTCCCGGAGCCCTCTCAGACTCATGTCCATCGAGTCGGTGCTGCATCCCACCATCTCCTCCTCCGTCGCCCCCTTCTCCTCCCGCCTTCAATCTTTCCCAGCAGCAGGGTCTTTTCCAGTGAGTCGGCTCTTCGCACCAGGTGGCCAAAGGATTGGAGCTTCCGCGTCAGTCCTTCCCGGGAGTGTTCAGGGCTGCTCCTTTAGGACGGGCTGGACCGACTAGCGGCCGTGGGCGCACCCAGTGGGGCTCTCGCAGAGCTGACGGGACAGAGGTGGCGGGCTGCCGGGAGCCGGCACTCACCGGAATGCAGGAAGTAGAATGGCAGCCCACCAGGCTCCCCCGTCCCTGGGATTCTCCAGGCAAGAACACTGGAGTGGGTTGCCATTTCCTTCTCCAATGCATGAAAGTGAAAAGTGAAAGTGAAGTCGCTCAGTCGTACCGACTTCTTCGCGACTCCATGGACTGCAGCCTCCCAGGCTCCTCCATCCATGGGACTTTCCAGGCAAAAGTACTGGAGTGGGTCGCCATTGCCTTCTCCGCCTGTATACCAAGGGCTTCCCTGGTGGCTCAGAGGTTAAAGCATCTGCCTCCAATGTGGGAGACCCAGATTCAATCCCTGGGTCGGGAAGATCCCCCAGAGAAGGACTGTATACCTGGGACTCCCTAATTCCTGGGATAAACCTTCACAAGTCCCATTCCAGGACCTGCATGAATCTCTCCCCTGTGTCCCTCCTCTGGAAGGTGGCTTGGCCTGGACCTCGGTCCTTGTGTGCTTACACAGCCCGTGCATGATCAAGGTGCAGCTGTTAGGAAGGGGTGGGTGGGCCTCGGACATGGGGGTAGGGGTATGCTGATATACCAGACAGGATGCGAGGCACGGGTGAAGGGAGAGAAATGGGCCTGCTGCAGCAAACGCTTGCTCTTCTTCTACCGCTTCTTCCTGATACAAAATGCCTGAATCTAAGAATGAAAAATGCCACACTGGCCTCTCAGGCCATTATGAAGGCATATTTTCTCAGAGAACAGAACATATCTGACTTGGTGGTGGTTTAGTTGTCTCAGTCCCGTGTCTGACTCTTGTGATCCTGTGGACCGTAGCCCCATCACTGCTCTAATGTTTATTGCTTTCACATTGGCAACATAGAAAAAAAATCACTTTATTAAATTTTTTTCTCAATATTGTATAATTGTAATTTCTATCTTTCTTTTGACTTCCTGGTATATTATCTCTTTACTGACCTCATTCACTGCTCAAGTTTACTTCCCACCATGGGAGCCACAAAACCCAGATGCTTGTTCCCCAGCACCCCTGACATTTAGGACATGGACTACTAGCGCAGATTTGGCCAGTTAAATCCAGCAGTCTGGACTTCTCAGTTTGGACAAAGAATCAGGAACAGCACAAGATCCATTACAAGTGGCTGGGCCAGCAGCAGCTGGATGTGATGTTCAAAGACTTGACAACAGTGGTGGAAACTGAGGCGTCCAGAGCCCTCTAGAGGCAGCTATGTGCTTCCCTGAGTTTGGTTCTGTGGTGTAATCTTGGCATGGGGCAGGCTGCCTCTTCGGCCCCTAGTCCAGCTGGCTTCACCAGGCTCCTCTGCCAGCCCTCCCAGAAACACTGGGAATAGTCCCATCTTCTTTCAGTAAAACCCTCTGCAGCTTTATCAATCCTGACTTTTTTTTTCTTGCAGAAATTAGTGGCAACATCCTGAAATGTGAAATAAATCACGTTGTTCCAGTTAAATGAAAATTAGCTTGATGTCTGCTCAGAAATGAGAATTCTGAAGCTATTTGACAAGAATGAGAAGTTAAATTACAGTGATCTTTAACATAACACACTTGTCAGCTTTAATGTGCAACTTATTTCCCTTTCTGGTTTCTAATAAGTGCTTAATCACAAAGATGTGAATTATTATAAGCTTATTTTTTTTTCTTGCAGAAATTAGTGGCAACATCCTGAAATGTGAAATAAATCACGTTGTTCCAGTTAAATGAAAATTAGCTTGATGTCTGCTCAGAAATGAGAATTCTGAAGCTATTTGACAAGAATGAGAAGTTAAATTACAGTGATCTTTAACATAACACACTTGTCAGCTTTAATGTGCAACTTATTTCCCTTTCTGGTTTCTAATAAGTGCTTAATCACAAAGATGTGAATTATTATAAGCTTTAAGAGAGCTGGAGGTCTGGCTTCCCCCTTGATCTTTAGGTAAAATTGTCTTGTACTCAATAATTTCACGGCTCATGAAATCTAAAGCTCCATCTCAAGGTTTCTGCTCATCCGGCACCAACTAGTATTCGCCTGCCCTCACCTCTAAATTCTGTTGTCCTTACATTCTACCTTATCTATACAACATCGACTCCATCTCAGCCACTTTTCACACACAAGCTTTTGCATATACATAGATTTGACTGAAATTTTCTGTGTGTGGAGAAGGGAGCGGGGAACAGAGAAAGGTCACATCAAGTAATGTTGTATTATTTTACTGACTCTAAATTTTTCTTTCTATTAGACAAAGCAGGTGTGGCCTGCTTTGAAGCTTTGCAACTCATCGATCATATACCAAGAGGGCTCCCCTTTCACCCAGTAATAACCTTATACCCTGCTTCTGTTTTTCCTGTACTTCTTTGCACTGACCTTCCCTAGTCTGCAAGAGGCAGTCACATTGCCTTGAAAAAGATTAGGATTATAAAAGCAGGCACAAGAAAAAAAGGCAAAAAGGAAGCATGTGGTTTGGGAGGTTTTGTTGGATTTCTGGGTTTTGTTCACATTTTGATTTCTGTTTTATGTCTATAATGAGCTGTTAAGAGAGAAACAGGAGAGTCCTGGGGGAAACAGGGCATAGAATTTAATCCTAATAATTTATTAGAAGGAAAATTGAAGGAGAGGCAGACAGTTCCACCTTCAAATCTCCAAGGGAACTAAATGAGGGTTATCTGGGTAAGGAGGTGACTGGGAGAAGAGTGTGTCCTGGACATCACCTGAGAGGAGGGAGGAGGAAGAACTGAATCACGAAGATGGGGTAGGCGATGTGGCAGCAAGTAAAGCAGCAGAGTCACCATCAAGCACAGCCGCATCCCTAAATCAGCTTCTCCAAGAAACCTGGTGGAATCTGAGCCAGTGCCGGCCACCAGCCAGGCCATTGCAGTGAGAGCCACAGACAGCTCAGTAACTTCACTGAGGGGCTATGGCAACATTCTTTCCATTGCTGATGGGCAGAGAGGGCTTGTCACATATGGATCATCCACCAGAAGGACATTTATCTGCATTCTACTACATCCAAAATGTGTCCTATCAATACTTCATTTTTCAAAAGTAAAAGTCCCTGAGAGGGAGTTGGAGATATGGAGTTGCAAGCTATCAGTTTCAGCATCTGGGAAAAACTGAACAGTGACAAAATTCATCCCAGTTACACATTTATCAAAGTATGACTTCCAACAAAGACAGTTTTCTCAAAGATGAATTCAGGGTTCAGCTCATAAATTTTCCAACAACTTCACTGCAGTAAATGAAATAAAAGCCAACTTCACTTGATTTTTCACATTAAAATAATCTTCTGTCAAGCAACAGTAGGATTCTCCAGATCTCTGAACTGACCACAAGTCAAGTCATCTCTTTTGGCTCCACATCAATGATGGTACCTGCAGTAATCAGGGTTTTTCAAGAGGATAGGGATATAGATAATATAGAAGTAAGAAATTGGCTCACGTGATTATGGAGGCTGGCAAGTCCCACGAGGTCCAAAGGTGTCGTTTTAATCCAAAGGCTGGCAGGTTTGTGACCTAGGAAGCAACAAAGTTTCAATTCAAGTTAAAAGGCAGAGGAGAAAATAATATCCCAATTCTAAGACAGGCAGAATGAATTCTTACACAGAAGAGGGTCAGCCATTTTGTTCAGACTTTCAACTGATTAGATGACACGCTCCCACATTAGGGAGGACAATCTGTTTTACTCAACCTGTCAATTTAAATGTCAAGCTCGTCAAAAATTACCCCCACAGAAATACTCAGGATGGTGTTTCTGAGCACACTATGGCTTCATCAAGTTGACACATAAAATTAACCATCACAGTATTTTTAGCAAAGATCTGAATCTTTGGTGCTATCTTTATCAGCAAGGAAGGAATTTCAAATTCAAACTTCTATTTTAAGGTTATCTTATCAAAATAAGAAGAAGGCAATGGCAACCCACTCCAGTAATCTTGCCTGGAAAATCCCATGGATGGAGGAGCCTGGGAGGCTGCAGTCCATGGGGTTGCTAAGAGTCAGACATGACTGAGTGACTTCACTTTCACTTTTCACTTTCCTGCACNAATATCCCAATTCTAAGACAGGCAGAATGAATTCTTACACAGAAGAGGGTCAGCCATTTTGTTCAGACTTTCAACTGATTAGATGACACGCTCCCACATTAGGGAGGACAATCTGTTTTACTCAACCTATCAATTTAAATGTCAAGCTCGTCAAAAATTACCCCCACAGAAATACTCAGGATGGTGTTTCTGAGCACACTATGGCTTCATCAAGTTGACACATAAAATTAACCATCACAGTATTTTTAGCAAAGACCTGAATCTTTGGTGCTATCTTTATAAGCAAGGAAGGAATTTCAAATTCAAACTTCTATTTTAAGGTTATCTGATCAAAATAAGGAGAAGGCAATGGCAACCCACTCCAGTAGTCTTGCCTGGAAAATCCCATGGATGGAGGAGCCTGGGAGGCTGCAGTCCATGGGGTCGCTAAGAGTCAGACATGACTGAGTGACTTCACTTTCACTTTTCACTTTCCTGCACTGGAGAAGAAAATGGCAACCCACTCCAGTGTTCTTGCCTGGAGAATCCCAGGGACGGGAAAGCCTGGTGGGCTACCGTCTATGGGGTTGCACAGAGTAAAACACGACTGAAATGACTTAGCAGCAGCAGCAGCAGAGCAAAATAACTTTCAAATTAACTCTATCAAATTGCCAGCAGTCTATACAATGCTATATTCTCAATATCCCCATTTCCAGACTACAAAAGTATTTCATCCAGCACCAGAAAATTCACACATTTGGCCACCTCCACTAGCAACTTGGTCAAAGAGCCTGCTGTTTTTCTCAGTGGTACCCACAACTGTCACTGCAAAAATTTGAATCAAATGATTTACTCAAGTATGTGACCAAAAATATTTTCCAAGTAAGTCAGGCCATGAATGAGCTGCTCCCATGTCAAAACTGAGAGTAGATTTACTTTCTTCTCTCTCTCAATAAAGAGGGACTACCCTCACAGTCCAGTGACTGAGATTCCCTGCTCCCAATGTGGGGGACCAGGGTTCAATCCCCAGTTAGGGAGCTGGATCCCACATGTTGCAACTACAGCTAAGACCTGGTACAGCCAAATAAATAAATGTTAGAAGGAGAAGAAATTACTATCTGATAACCAACCACTTCTTTCAAGGTTTGCTCTTGGAAACAAGTAAATTGTCTAATGGAGAAGAACTTTGTATCTGGCTCCCATTTCTTGAAAAAAACCTCTTTTAAAATGTTACTTATGAATTTAACACTTCTCCTAGCAGTAAGCATGCTTTCCTTCAGGAATTTTCATAGGGTATTGATGCCAACACATACTCCTGTCAAAGGCAGTGAGTCTTTGCAACATGTCACCAGGCAGGAAAACCAAGTACAGTGCCAAGCATCCAGGGACCCCATCTGTACACAGGGTATCACGATTTTTCTTCCAGGCAAAGTTCTGCTTGGCTAAGAAGCACTGCACCATTTTTAAGTTGATGACAACCTTTCCAGTTTCCAAGAGAAGTTGGACCTTTTCTTTGGTGGCATCAGCAAGCACATAACAGATGGAAAACAGGAGCTGTCTGCACTAAAAAACATCATTCATTTGTTGATGAAACTAGTGGTGGCAGCTCTATGATTGGCTGTGAAACATCAGGAGAAATGTCAACAGTTACACAGTGAGTCACATAATTTAGGACAGATGCTCCTTCAGTTACCCTCCCCTGTTCCAAGCTCCCCGCAATGTAGCCATTCTCAGGGCAACAGGGTTTTGTTGAGTCCTCTCTGAATGTAGGTAGCTTCTTTCCTTTCCTGGTATAATTAGCATTCTAGTGGTTTTTCTTTGGGGTCTAATACAAATGTTTATAAAATCTTAACCTTTTCAAATCAAGACTTTTCTGGGACTTTCCTGGTGGCCCAGTGGTTGAGACTTTACCTCCAGTGGTTGAGACTTTGCCTCCCGGTGCAGGGGGTATGGGTTCGATCCCTGGTAGGGAAGCTGGGCTCCCATACACCTGAAAGCCAAAAGACCAGGCATAGAACAGAGGCAATATTGAAACAAATTCACTAAAGACTTTTTTTTCTAATGGTCCACATCAAAACAAAAATCTTAAATTAAAAAAAAAAAAAAAAGACTTTTCCTTGAGACCTTCCAATGAGTTTCAGAATGAACAGACACAAAGTACTCGCTGGTTTTTGTAGGATTCAGAATCTCATTAGCAAGAACTCAGCCACACTAAGAAGCACACCAGCTTTTGTATTGGAGACAAAAACGGAAGCAAGTGAAATAGACGTCTCATCATTTTACTTCTGTGAGTGGCTCGGTTCTGGACCTGTCCTTCTCATTCCTGCTTGGCTGACAGAGGGAGTCAAGCTTCAGTCCTTAAGCAGGTTCCACCACAGCTGTGAGAGAGGCAGACACGTCCTGCTCCCCATGCACTGTGGGCGCCACGTTCCCTCCCCTCACTCCTTCCTTCTAAGCAAGGGAAGAGGTTTAAGAAACAGTCATTGGTCCACATTTTATCAGCAGATGAAGCAACTTTTTCTTGAAGCCTTGCAGCCATGTTCCCGTTGCTTCTCTTTCATTTTGTTTCTTTAATCTAATCAGTACATTTATGTGACCCTGGCTCTTTGGAGCAAGTCTCCAACATTCTTTGTGTTTCAACAGCTCTTCCTGAGGCTGGGAAGATAAATCTGGTCAATATCTTCTCCTCAGACGTACGCACCTTAGTTTCTAAAAAAGCTTATTGAAGCCTTCTGGCCTTGAAATCTCTCCTGTCCTTTAATTGAGCTTGCCAGAAGAGTCTTAAATGGAGCTGTAGGGGAATCAGACAAGGGTCCAGGAAAATAGAAAGCATTCTAGTCACTTAAAATAGAAAAGAAATGAATGCAGGGGATTAGGCTAAAACATCGATGGAGGGCCCAGAGAAGACCAGAGGGGAAGAAGGGATCCACAGATCAGGAGCCGCAGGAAGCCATGCTGTCCTCCCTGTGCAGAGGGACATCCGCTGTGGCTGCTGCTACCACTAATGCTGCCACGACCCTGCAGGCACTCCCAGCTGCTGGAGCCAGAAGTCAAAGGGCTTCTTATCACACAGGAGTCCCCCTTCCTATCACACAGAAAGGCGCCAACCGGAAAGCAGTTGTCAAGCGGGGAAATGAAGCTCCCAGGTTTTCTCCTTAATGCGAGAAGACAAGCAGGAGGTTGAGTACACCCAAAAAACAAGACATAGTAAGTCTTGTGGATCAAAGATAAAGGACTTTATTCCTCACAGTAGAGTAGGCAGTATGATGTTTATGTTCACATCTATTCTCCTGATCACCCAGCTAAAGTTCTGCAGGGCAAGGTCCAGTGGCCAAAGTTGGATACCACACACACGGCAGGCTTGTATTCCAGCTTAGGAGTCCCAAGCTTAGGAAATCCCAAACTTTTAAAAGGAACTGTTAGCAAACCTGTGCAACAATTGCTCCAGAGAGAGAGGTTATTTTTATTACCCTGAAAAACAAACAAATATACCCTCTATCCCAAAGTAAACGTTATTGCGATCTGCCATGACTATTTGCATACAAACATTCTTGAAAGAAATAGTTGGGAACAAATGCTGATATAAATCATGCAAAAATACCAGAAACCCATGAAGAATTATCTCCCAAAAGCAGCCAATAGATTTTTGCAACAACACTAGGGGAATTATTAGGAAGCCACTATCTGTAACCAGAGAAAGGATTTCCTTCACCTATGAAAGTTGCTCCTTTACTAAGTGAGCAGTTACCTTCCTGCCAGCCAAATCAGGAGATGAACACTGATATCACTGGGGTGACAGATATTAATACAGACCACCATCTTTCTTAGTATGTGTGTGTTAGTCACTCAGTCATGTCTGACTCTTTGTGACCCCAGGGACTGTAGCCCACCAGGCTCCTCAGTTCATGGAATTTTCGAGGCAAGAATACTGGAATGGGTACCCCTTCCCTTCTCCAAGGGAGTTTTCCTGACTCCGATCTCAAACTCAGGTCTCCTGCACTGCATGCAGATTCTTTACCATCTGAGCCACCAGGCAAGCCCAACCATGTTTCTTAAGACATTAGCAAGCAGTCAAAGAGGAAGGACAATAAAAAAAATTTCTGGACATAAATGAGGTTTCTTTTGGTAATCAACTCATTTGGAAAGGAAGTACATCAGAATGACTTAAGGATCTCTCTAACAACTTTGTATTAAGAGGTGGGTGTCTTGAAATGTCTGAGACAGTAATAACTTTTCAAGAATTCCCTGCCAATATTTACAACACAACTAAATGCTAAATGTATAAACATACCAGATTTGCATTTGTCCATCAACTGACAGTTCTTTCTTTTCATAAATTCCACTACCAAGCACTGTGCTAAGTACTAAAGACAAAGTTGAACAAGACAGACAAGACCCCTGCCTTCATAAGGCTTATATTCCAATGAAATATACACATAGAAAGCAAGAAAAGAAATGTATAGATACAAAAATTACACATTTAGAGAGATGCTAGAAAGGAGATGAATGGGGAACTGTAGGAGAGGCAAAATTTAATCAGATAAGGTGAAAGTGTGGCAGTAGCTCAATCATGTATGACTCTTTGTGACCACATGGGCTGTAGCCTGCCAGGTTCCTCTGTCCATGGAATTCTCCAGGCCAGAATACTGGAGTGGGTAGCTGTTCCCTTCTCCAGGGCATCTTCCCAACTCTGGGATCGAACCCAGGTCCCCAGCAATGCAAGTGGATTCTTTACCACCTGAGCCACCAGGGAAGCCCAGATAAGGTGAAGGTATGTTATTTAAAATCAGTGTAATGGGAAGGTAGTGGAGTTGAAAGACCCTGAGTGCACCTCCTTTCACAGGCACACCAAAATTACAATGATTTACAGAACAATCACCAGTGAAAAAGTTCAGAAAGTGCCAGAAAAGACCTTCTACAACTAAGGATATAAAGATGGAGCCACAAAAAGATGGCTAAGAGGGGCAGAGTCATAATAAGGTAAAACCTACTCTCTCTTGTAGGCAAACCACAGATGAGAAAATAATTACAACTCCAGAGGTTCTCCCCAGGGGGCAAGGGTCTGAACCCCACATTGGGCTCCCGAGTCCAGGGTCTTGTGCTAGAAAGATGAAACCCTAGAACATTTGGCTTTGAAGATTAGTGGGGCTTTCAGGAGCCCCAGGGAGCTGAAGAAAATAGAGACCCACTCTTAAAGGGGGCACACAAAATCTTACATGCTCCAGGACCCAGGGCAGAAGCAGTAATTTGAAAGGAGCCTAGGTCAGATACACCAGCTGATCTTGGAGGGTCAAAAAAAAAAAAAAAAGAAAGAAAGAAAATCTCAATGAAATTAAGAGCAGGCTCCTTGAAAAGATAAGTAAAACTGATAAAATTTTAGCCAGATTCATCAAGAAAAAAAAAGAGGCAGCCTAAATCAATATAGCCAGAAAATAAAAAGGAGAGGTTACAACTGACAACATAGATATACAAAATATTACAAGAGATAAAAATGAACAGCTATGTGCCAATACAGTGGGCAACTTAGAAGAACTGGACAAGTTCCTAGAAATGCACAGTCTACCAAGACTGAACCAGCAAAAAAAAGAAAATATGAACAAATCAATTACAAGTGCTGAAATTAAATCAGTTATTTTCAAAGCAACATATAAAAGTCCTGGACCAGGTGGCTTCACAGATGAATTCTACAAAACATTTAGGAAAAAGTCAACACCGTTTTCAGACTATCCTTTTCAAACTATCTCAAAAGCTACAGAGGAAGTACTGTTTCTGAACTTGTTCTAAGAGGACAGCCTCACCTTGATACCAAAAACAGACCAAAATATCACAGAAAAAGAAACTTAGAGGCCAATATCACTGATAAACATAGATGCCAAAATCTGCAACAAAATATTAGCAAATCAAATTCCATAATATATTGAAAAGACCATATCAGAGCCAAGCAGGATTTATCCCAGGGATGAAAGGATGGTTCAGTATCCACAAATCATCCAATGTGACAAATCACATTAATAAACTGAAGAATAAAAGCCATATGATCATCTCATTATACACAGAAACTTTTTGACAAAATTCAGCATTCATTTATGATAAAAAAAAATTGCAGAAAGTGGATTAGAGGGAACATACCTCAACATAATAAAGGCCATATATGACAAACCTACAGCTAACATCATATTCATAGATACTAGAGGAAGAAGAACAAGCAAAACCCAAAAGTGGTAAAAGGAAAGAAATCATAAAGATCAGAGAAAAAATAAATGTTGCCATTTGCAACAACATGGATGGACCTGAAGGGTATTATGCTTAGTGAAATAAGTCAGACAGAGAGACAAATACTGTATGTTACCACTTACATGGGGAATGTAAAGAATAAAACAGACTGGTGACTATAACAGAAAAGAAACAAAGTCACAGATATAGAGAACAAACTCGTGGTTACCAATGGGGAGAGGGAAGTAGGAAGAGGCAAGATAAGGGTAGAAGATTCAGAGATACAAACTACCATGTATAAAATAAGGTGCAAAGATTTATTGTACAGCATAATGTTGAATCACTGTGTTGTACACTTGAAAGTAATATAATCTTGTAAATCAAATGTACTTCAATTTTAGAAAATATCGCAATGAGTAAAAAAAAGCCAGTTCCACAGAAAGTCAGGGAAGAGTGTTCCTAGCAGAGCAAACAGCCAAAGCAAAGATCTTGAATCAGGAAAGTTGCAGGAGCTGACAGAAGGCCTATGTGACTGCAGCCTAGTCTATCAGTAAAGATGAATATAAAATCTGAATTATAAAACACTTATCATTATTTCTTTCAGAACACTTTGTTTACATTTATAAAATAATAACAGAACTTGATCATCAGTAGCCAATGAAATTTTAGTCTTTCTTAAGGGTTTAGGAAGACTATGGTTGTACATATTCTTAGTCTCTTTTGCATTGCCCCCCACACCCACCCACCACCCCCTCCCTTACTAAAGGCATACAGAAGCTTGCCGTGCCACTTTGCCCCTCTGGATGTCACTGGGGTTACCAGAAAGCTTGCTGTTACTGTCATTTCACATCATCTTCTTCAGACTGCTCCCCCAACACCACAGGAGTGTCTGTTACTCCCTGCTACAGCTTTGGGGTAGGCTCTCCCTGGCTCTTGTAATTCCCCACCTACCCCACAAAACTCTGACCCAATCCCCTTGAAAGGCTGCAGCCCTCTCTCCCCTGGAGACTGGGAGGAGTTATATGCACAGGTTTCCCTTCTCCTCTACCACTATGAAGTGGCCCAGGACTAGCTCACCAGGCAGTGGAGGTACATTCAGACACTTTTCAGAAAGGGATCACTACACGGGAGGGGAGATGTAATGATTCAGCTCATGTAGATGCTTGCTCAAGCCTCTTCATTCCAAAAATCTTCCTGCCCACTGGAAGAATGTTCATCTCCTGGGTTTTTCTTCCATCTCCCCTTACCATGTCCCAAGGCAGGGCTCATGGCCTTGAGTATCTTCTGCCTCAACCAAGGAGATAGTTTTATGCACCTCACCTCCCAGGATCTTAGAAAAGGAGAGTTTCAGTCCTGCAAATAAATGAGCATCCATCTTGTAACTCAAAGGCTCTTTTTAAGTCTCACCAGTGAGAGCTACGGTCCTGCTGGCTCCTTTCTCAGCTGACGTATAAAATAGCCTACCCACTGACTTCTGGCAAGACCGTCATAAGGTGCCTTGAGACTTTCCTCAGTTCATAGCTAAATAACCCCTTGGGGCAGCCCCATATTTAGTATCCGAACGTCCTCATGAGGCCTCCCATGAAGACAGGTTCCTGGGACAAGTTGGAACTATGGTAAAATACCCTTATTACCATGCTCTAAGAAGCCACACGTGAGAAAAAGCAAAAAGCATGTTAATAATACTTTCCTGAAACTCCTTTTGATAGTTAATTTGTATTCAAAAGAATAGTCAATGTACCTAGGAGGGGGAAATCCCTGTGGTTTAATTTTGTCTTCTTGGACAAAATAACCAAAGATTTTATAAAAGTTAATTTCTAAATGTACTTCACTCAATACTTTAATGGAAAAAACTTGGGGGAAATGATGTGATACACCCCTATCAATTGAAAACAAATTTGAGTTGATGGATTCTTTTTTGGTAATCCCATGGTGCCTTTTCTCCTATAGAGATGGAAGCCTCTCCTCAAAAAGATACTGGATATACCTACTTTCAGAAGGATTCTTTGATTTATTTTCCCAAAAACTTCTGTTCATTTTCAAGTCTTCTAGGCACAGCTTTTATCATTTGCAATCAGAAATTAAGAAGTATTTCATACAGTCATTTTAATCATTTTGTGCCAGTTTTTATTGTTATTCAAGCACACAGCTCAATAATAGTAACCTACTTTATAGTGAAAGTGACTGAAAAAATCTGTAGACTTGGCTTCAAGGTCTTGCTGTCTTATCCTGCAAACTCCTTTTCCTCTTTGGGTCTCTGACTATTGATTTATTCAGATAAGCAGATGAGCTTAGTTTATAAGAATCAGAAAACTGGAGACCAATCACCTAGAGGTGACTCCTGGCCCCATCACATCCTAGCAATTGTAACTCTTTTGAAGGGTAAGTTGCTTACTTCATGGATTTAACCCTTCATTTCTGCATCTACAAGAGGTAGATGATAGTATTTACCCTCTGTAATAGTTTCAGCATGGAACCAGGTAACCCCCCAGTGAACTGAAAGTGAAAGTCACTCAGTCGTGTCCGATTCTTTGTTACCCCATGGACTATACAGTCCATGCAATCCTCCAGGCCAGAATACTGGAGTGTGTAGCCTTTCCCTTCTCCAGGGGATCTTCCCAACTCAAGGATCGAACCCAGGTCTCCCACACTGCAGGTGGATTCTTTACCAGCTGAGCTACNTGAACTGAAAGTGAAAGTCACTCAGTCGTGTCCGATTCTTTGTTACCCCATGGACTATACAGTCCATGCAATCCTCCAGGCCAGAATACTGGAGTGTGTAGCCTTTCCCTTCTCCAGGGGATCTTCCCAACTCAAGGATCGAACCCAGGTCTCCCACACTGCAGGTGGATTCTTTACCAGCTGAGCTACCAGGGAAGTCCCAACCCCCAGCAAGGACTTGATCAAATGGCAGCTCTAACTGCTTTTTTAAAAGTTACTCCATACACACACCTATGATGTATAAAATAGATTATCAGCAAAGACCTACTGTATAACACAAGGAACTCTACTCAATATTCTGTAATAACCTATGTGGAAAAAGAAGCTGAGAAAGAATAGATATATGTACATGTATAACTGAATCACTTTGCTGTATACCTGAAACTAACAAAACATTGTAAATCAACTATGCTCTAACATAAACTTTTAAATTAATAATAAAATAAAAGTTACTCCAAGCGTCAAAAGAAAAAAAGTAACCTACTTCAGTAAAGAAAGCTGCTGCTGCTGCTACTGCTGCTGCTGCTGCTGCTAAGTTGCTTCAGTCGTGTCCAACTCTGTGCGACCCCAGAGACGGCAGCTCACCAGACTCTCCCATCCCTGGGATTCTCAAGGCAAGAACACTGGAGCGGGGTGTCATCTCCTTTGCCAATTTATGGAAATGAAAAGTCAAAGTGAAGTCGCTCAGTCGTGTCTGACTCTTTGCGACCCCATGGACTGCAGCCCACCAGGCTCCTCCATCCATGGGATTTTCCAGGCAAGAGTACTGGAGTAGGGTGCCATTGCCTTCTCCGAAAGAAAGCTGAGATGTAGGCAAAGAATGACAACTGTCTAAAGGGAAAAGGATTCTGACACCGGTTTTCTTTTGGCTTCTCTGGGTTTACAGGCACATTACAGTTTGGTGATGTTTGTAAAACACAAGCCACTTAGTAACCCAGTGTAATGCCTTTGCTGGATTGAATTGTTCAGAAAACAGATTTCTTACCCCAACACTGTAAATCAACTATACTTCAGTCTTAAAAAAGAAAGAAAACACATTTCTTGTGCTCTATTTCATTTTTCTCTAAAATGGCAGTTTTATCACCAGTTGGTGGTGATGAATTGTTTTTAAATGATTAGTTCTCTGAGACCAAGAACACGTTAAAAAGAACCCTCCTCTTGATGATGAGTATTATTCCACTCCATCTACCTCACTTTGGGAAACAGTGTTAGGGGTGGAAGTTACAGCCGGCTGGGCACACAGGTGCCATGTGGCCATCTGCACCTGGGTCGGTTGCAGAGCTCTTTTAAAGAAGTCTGATGACAGAGGAGGTTTGTTTAAAATGCTTTGTTGCACTGTGAGGCCAATAACATGTTGGGCAGTCTGAAGATAGAACAGGGTTATAGGCCCCTAGACAGCTCATCAGAGAGCTTGCATGAGTAAACTGGAAACCATACACCTGAAAAAACAGGGCAGTAAATGCTATTGTAAAAGTGATGTAAAGGAACTCTGCTCCCCAAAGAGAAGGTTTTTAATGGTTCCTAATACTTACGCACGCATGCTGTTACTAGAAATAAAGAAAAAATAATGCTCAGAAGTTATGTCTTTGGGATTAAAATACTTTTTAAATCTCTCAAAATATGTGAGAGGAGATTGTGAGTGAACCACTGCTATGGAGCGTTAACACACAACAAATTTGCTAGGCTTTAACTTATGTAGAAATGACATAATTTTTAATGAAGTGCTTCTGCTGCTGCTAAGTCACTTCAGTCATGTCCAACTCTGTGCGACCCCAGAGACAGCAGCCCACCAGGCTCCCCCGTCCCTGGGATTCTCCAGGCAAGAACACTGGAGTGGGTTGCCATTTCTGAAGTAACTAGCAACAAATAAGGAAAAGGGGCCAATAGATTGCAAAATTAAATCAGAAAGTATAGCAGAAGATAAAAGCAAATTAGATTTCATTTCATAGTTTAAATAACAATGTTTTGCATTTAAATGAAACTCTACCTTAAAATACAGCATATGTTAAAAAAAAAAAAGTTTTCTCTTATTTTATAGAAGAGAGCAGAGACGCTCAGGTGGGAAACTCTTTATTCTACTCCTCAACACATTCACTAAATATTAAAATGCATATATCATTTTCTCATAGTCAAATGTCAGATATGGATCCAATTAAATTATGTCTTAACATTATGTAAGAATTTTGTGGGAAGCTATAAGGTTTTGATTTAACTGCTATCATAAAATTTTTTTAGAAATTTCAAGTAAACTAAAGACTCTGTACAACAAGGGAACAGAAAATAAAACAATTTTACACAAGAAAGTTCTAATAAATCGACATCAGGTTACAAAATCACCAGATGTCACTGAGTGACATCCTAGAGAAACTTTCCTCGATCATTTAAGGGCTTTCCAGGTGGCTCAGTGGTAAAGAATCCACCTGCAATGCAGGAGGCATGAGAGAGGTGGATTCAATCTCTAAGTGGAGAAGATCCCCTGGAGGAGAAAATGGCAACTCCAGTATTCTTGCTTGGAAAATCCCATAGACAGAGGAGCCTGGTGGGCTATAGATCAGAAGGTTGCAAAGAGTCAGACATGACTGAGCAAGCATGAGTGAGCATCCATCCTTAAAGTGATGAAAAAATATAGATGAAAGGAGCTTGGCCATATTCTTTAGTCTCATAGAAAACATCAGTTTTATTGGGAGCATTTCTCCATTTCTCCACAAGCTCAGACTATCAATGTCTACTCCCCTGATACATGTGCGCACACACACACACACACACACACACAACTATTGCCTGGAAAATCCCATGGACAGAGGAGCCTGGTAGGCTATAGCCCGTGGGGTCACAAAGAGTCGGTCACAACTGAGCGACTTCCCTTTCACTTTCACTGAGCATATGCTCCCTCATGGACTTAGCTAGTTTCCATACTGTTGGTCACGTGGGCTTGTTAAAAATGATACTGTAAATGATGTGTCGCCAGCATTCTTGCATGGCTGCTTTTTCTTTCATTTACCCTGGCGGGCTTCCCTGGCGGCTCAGATGGTAAAGAATCGCCTGCAGTGCAGGAGACCTGGGTTCAGTCCCTGGGTTGGGAGGATCCCCTGAAGGAGGGCATGGCAACCCACTCTAGTATTCNAAAATGATACTGTAAATGATGTGTCGCCAGCATTCTTGCATGGCTGCTTTTTCTTTCATTTACCCTGGCGGGCTTCCCTGGCGGCTCAGATGGTAAAGAATCGCCTGCAGTGCAGGAGACCTGGGTTCAGTCCCTGGGTTGGGAGGATCCCCTGAAGGAGGGCATGGCAACCCACTCTAGTATTCTTGCCTGGAGGATCTGATGGACAGAAGAGCCTGGCGGGCTACAGTCTATGGGGTCGCAAAGAGTCAGACATGACTGGGCAACTAAGCACACCCTCAGGGTCAGTGCCCTGAACTGCCTTTATCAGATCAATGGCATGAATTGTGACTTTATCCCCAGAGCACCCTGCCGTTTCTGGGGTACATGTGCCAGCCCCACGGCCAAGGTCAACACCGACCATTTCCTTTTTCAGAGACTCCGGCTTTCCCGTGGGCTCTGCAGACACCCAGAGACAGACACAGACACAGACACCCAGCTGTCCTCCAGCTCCACTCTGTTCTCAGGTGTCCCTCTGCTGGGAGTGAGTCTTGACTGGTCAGCCTGTCCTCTGGTCTCCCCAACCCAGGAGGTCTGCACAGCTCCTTTCCTTGGTGGGAGTGTGCCTGCTGCTCCCCAGGGTCCCCCCACAGCCCCTGCCCACTTCCCCTCCTCCTGGTGCCCGTCCACATCCTTCCACACCCCACATACTCTGCCAGGCCCTGGCCCAGGACACTTCCACCACATGGGGGACTGGCTTTTTCCAGTATCACCGGGCTGTTAACTGCAGAGGCCCTTCCACTTGGTCTCCGTGAGGCCTGGATCTCATCCTTCCAGACACTTTCTCTCACCTTGGAGCCTGGGCCCTCTGCCGCTTCTCTGTAAATGTCAGCTGTCTCCTCTCTGCTGACCCAGTTCCTGCCCATCAGTGTCTCCCAACTAGGATGGATGGCTAGTGGGGCAGTGCAGTGGGGCCTCGCCCCTCTCTCCAGGCTGTCATATCAGTTCTAAAATTTACAGAAAGTGGTCACAACCCAAGTGCCCATCAACAGATGATGGGGAAACAAAATGCTGTCTGCATTCGATGGAGTACTAAGTGTGGAGTCCCGGAGGTTTTAGCTCATCCTGGTGCTCACATGTCTCTGAGCTTGAAATTAAGATGAATGTAAGATTTCAAGCAATATTTTGATATTATGCAAATAAGACAGCAAAGTTTGTTGAAAAACATTAGCATAAGTAACAGGTAAAGTTTATGGGTTTTTCTAATGAGAAAGGCAAGAAATAAAGCTGAGTGTTAATTCCTGCCGATTCATCTATATGATGACAGGCGTCAGGATGCTATCAAGAAGGAAGCGTGCGGCTCCTAGCAAGTCTGGCAGCGCGTCTGCATTTAAATCGGAGGGATGTCCCCCTCCTCTCATGTCTCAAAACTTTGTTCAAGGGTTAGAAAGTCCTGGAACATGAGTACATTAAATGGAAAACTTCCCCTTTCATCACACAAGAACTTTCCCTGATTATCCGCTGGTTTGCATCAACTACAAAGCAGGAAAGAGCTTCATAAAAGGCATTTTTAAGCTACTGACTTTATTTTGTTGTGTGTGTGGGAGGCTGTTTTTGCAAGCAGTGGTGAATATGGCTAATTTTTAATTGTTTCCCTAACTTAAAACTCCAGTTTTAACTGGAGTCTTTCCTCCAGTCTGAGATCAAACAAAACTGTTGTGAGCCTCTGGGTACGTATTTTTGTGTGAACCTAAGTCTTTGTTGGAGAAGGAAATGGTAGCCCACTCCAGCACTCTTGCCTGGAAAATCCCATGGACAGAGGAGCCTGGTAGGCTACAGTCTATGGAGTCTCAAAGAGTTGGACATGACTGAGCGACTTCACTTTCACTTTCAAATCTTCATTTCTCTGAATAGAGACCCAAGCGTGCAGGTGACATGGTCACTGCCTATTTGGTTTTATGAGAAACTGCTGAACTGTTAGAGGCTTCCCTGGTGGCAGAGTGGTAAAGAATCCACCTGCCAGTGCAGAAGATGCAGGTTCGATCCTGGGTTGGGAAGATCCCCTGGAGAAGGGAATGGCAACCCACTCCAGCACTCTTGCCTGGAGAATCCCGTGGACAGAGGAGCCTGGTGGGCTACAGTCCATGGGGTTGAAAAGAGTCGGACACGACTGAACTGTTGGCTGAGGGGCTGAACCATTTTATGTTCCCTCTAGCCAAGTGTGAGGAGAAGGCAATAGCATCCCACTCCAGTACTCTTGCCTGGAAAGTCCCATGGATGGAGGAGCTTGGTAGGCTGCAGTCCATGGGGTCACTAAGAGTCAGACACGACTGAGTGACTTCACTTTCACTTTTCACTTTCATGCATTGGAGAAGGAAATGGCAGCCCACTCCAGTGTTCTTGCCTGGAGAATCCCAGGGATGGGGGCGCCTGGTGGGCTGCTGTCTATGGGGTCGCACAGAGTCGGACACGACTGAAGCGACTTAGCAGCAGCAACGGCAGCAGCCAGGTGTGAGAGCTCCAGCGTCTATGCAGTTGGTGCTGTCACTGGTTTTTATTTTAGCCATTCTGTATTATTTCAGTGTGGATTTAATTTGTGTTTCCATAATGGCAAAAGGAAGTGAAGGTGCGGGGAGGAAGTGAAGATGGAGGAAGTGTAGGTGGGGAAGGAAGTGAAGCAGGGAAAGAGATGAAGATGTTAGGAAAGGAGGTGACGTGGAGGAGAGAAGCCCTGGGGAAGCCAGGGGAGCGAGGACAGAGGAGGCCTTAACCGCAGACAGGAGAGAGCTCCCTTCTTCTGTCAGACAGGAGGGAGCCGGAGCGTAGGTGCGATCACAGGTGCACTCGATGGTGAAAGTGGTGTGGACCAGTGGCTCTTTCCAGGACGGAAAATCGGGGGGAGGCCTTTGGGGGAGCGTTGGGTAATGCTGGTGTTCACTGCACCAGGGCCAGGAGGCCAGGTGACCTGCAGTGCTAAGACAGGGACTCACCTTTTCAGAAAATGATCCACTGGAAACAGCGCTTACCGACACAGCCACTGCTCACAGCTGTGCGCACAATCGTACTCAACCTGATTTCTAAGGTTCTATTCTGTACTAAAAAGGAATCAGGGCTTGTTGGAGAAGTCGCTGCTGTGTCCAAGGCAGGGAATGTACGTGGTGATCTTGGGTGACCTTGTGCCAGCATCTATACAGTTCAGTTCAGTTCAGTCACTCAGTCATGTCCAACTCTGCAACCCCACGGACTGCACTATACAGGCTTCCCTGTCCATCACCAACTCCCCGAGCTTGCTCAGACTCATGTCCATCAAGTTGGTGATGCCATCCAACCATCTCATCATCTGTTGTCCCCTTCTCCTCCTGCCTTCAATCTTTCCCAGTATCAGGGTCTTTTCCAATGAGTCAGTGCTTCACATCAGGTGCCAAAGTATTGGAGTTTCAGCTTCAGCATCAGTCCTTCCAATGAATATTCAGGACTGATTTCCTTTAGAATGGACTGGTTGGATCTCCTTGCAGTCCAAGGGACTCTCAAGAGTCTTCTCCAACACCACAGTTCAAAAGCATCAATTCTTCAGCATTCAGCCTTCTTTATGGTCCAACTCTCACATCCATACATGACTACTGGAAAAACCATAGCTTTGACTAGATAGAATTTTGTCAGCAAAGTAATGTCTCTGCTTTTGAATATGCTGTCTAGGTTGCTCAAAGCTTTTCTTCCAAGGAGCAAGCATCTTTTAATTTCATGGCTGCACTCACCATCTGCAATGATTTTGGAGCCCCCCAAAATAAAGTTTTTCACTGTTTCCGTTGTTTCTCCATCTATTTGCCATGAAGACTTATCTCCTTCAGAATGGACTGGTTGGATCTCCTTGCAGTCCAAGGGACTCTCAAGAGTCTTCTCCAACACCACAGTTCAAAAGCATCAATTCTTCAGTGCTCAGCTTTCTTTTTAATCCAACTCTCATATCCACACATGAAAAAACCATAGCTTTCACTAGACAGACCTTTGTCAGCAAAGTAATGTCTGTGCTTTTTAATATGCTGTCTTGGTTGGTCATAGCTTTTCTCCCAAGGAGTAAGCATCATTTAATTTCATATCTGCAGTGATTTTGAAGCCCAGAAAAATAAAGTCTCTCACCGTTTCCATTGTTTCCCCCTTTGCCACGAAATAATGGGACCAGATACCATGATCTTACATTTTGAATGTTGAGTTTTGAGCCAGCTTTTTCACTCTCTTTTTTCACTTTCATCAAGATGGTCTTTAGTTCCTCTTCGCTTTCTACCATAATGGTGGTGTTACCTGCATATCTGAGGTTATAGATAATTCTCCCAGCAATCTTGATTCCAGCTTGTGCTTCATCCAGCCTGGCATTTCATATGATGTACTCTGCATATAAGTTAAATAAGCAGGGAGACAATATACAGCCTTGACGTACTCCTTTCCCAGTTTGGAACCAGTCCATTTTCCATGTCCGGTTCTAAATGTTGCTTCTTGACCTGCATACAGATTTCTCAGGAGGCAGGTAAGGTGGTCTGGTATTTGCATCTCTTGAAGAATTTTCCATAGTTTGTTGTAATCTACACAGTCAAATGCTTTGATGTAGTCAATAAAGCCGAAGTAGATGTTTTTCTGGAATTCTCTTGCTTTTTCTGTGATCCAACGAATGTTGGCAATTTGATCTCTGGTTCATCTGCCTTTTGTAAAAGCAGCTTGAACATCTGGAATTTCATGGTTCACGTACTGTTGAAGCCTGGCTTGGAAAATTTTGAGCATTACTTTGCTAGCATGGGAGATGAGTACAATTGTGCGGCAGTTTGAACATTCTTTGGCATTGCCCTTCTTTGGGATTGGAATGAAAACTGACCTTTTCCAGTCCTGTGGCCACTGCTGAGTTTTCCAAATTTGCTGGCATATTGAGTGCAGCACTTTCACAGCATCATCTTTTAGGATTTGAAATAACTCAACTGGAATTCCATCACCTCCACTAGCTTTGTTTGTAGTGATGCTTCCTAAGGCCCGCTTGACTTCACATTCCAGGACATCTGGCTCTAGGTGAGTGAACACACCATTGTGGTTATCTGGGTCATGAAGATCTTTTTTGTACATTTCTTCTGTGTGTTCATTTTTCTTTTTAATTTATTTTTTTTGAAGGATAATTGCTTTATAGAATTTTGTTGTTTTCATCAAACCTCAACATGAATCAGCCATAGGCATACATATATTCCCTCCCTTTTGAACCTTATTCCCAAATCCCTCCGCATTCCACCCCTCTAGGTTGATACAGAGACCCTGTTTGAGTTTCCTGAGCAAATTCCTGTTGGCTCTCTATTTTACATATGGTAATGAAAGTTTCTATGTTATTCTTTCCATATATCTCACCCTCTCCTGCCCTCTCTCCATGTCCATAAGTCTGTTCTCTATGATTGTTTTTCCATTGCTGCTCTGTAAATCAGTTCTTCAGTACCATTCTTCTAGATTCCATTTATATGTGTTAGAATACAATATCTATCTTCTCTTTCTGACTCACTTCACTCTGTATAGTTCTAGGTTCATCCACCTCATCAGAACTGTCTCAAATGTGTTCCTTTTATGGCTAAGTAATATTCCATTGTGCTTCCCTGGTGGCTCAGCGGATATATTGTATATATGTACCACAATTTCTTCATCCATTCATCTGTTGATGAACATCTAGGTTGCTTCCATGTTCTAGCTATCATAAATAGCGCTGCAGTGAACAATGGGATTCATGTGTTTTTTCAATTTTGGTTTCCTCGGGGTATATGCATATCATCTTCCAAAGTGGCTGTATCAAGTTACATTCCTATCAACAATGCAGGAGCATTCCCTTTTCTCCACACCCTCTCCAGCATTTATTGTTTGTAGACTTTTTGATGATGGCCATTCTGACTGGTGTGAGGTGATATCTCGTTGTAGTTTTGACTTGCATTTCTCTAATAATGAGCAATGTCGAGCATCTTTTCAAGTGTTTGTTAGCCATCTGTATGTCTTCTTTGGAGAAATGTCTGTTTAGGTCTTTTCCTCACTTTTTGAATGGATTGTTTGTTTTTCTGACATTGAGTTGTATAAGCTGCTTGCATATTTTGGAAATCAATCCTCTGTCAGCTGTTTCATTTGCTATTATTTTCTCCCATTCTAACGGTTGTCTTTTCACCTTGCTTATAGTTTCCTTTGCTGTGCAAAAGCTTTTAAGTTTAATCAGGTCGCACTTGTTTAACTTTGTTTTTATTTCCATTACTCTAGGAGGTGAGTCATGGAGAATCTTGCTTTGATTTCTGGCATCAAGTGTTCTGCCTATGTTTTCCTCTAAGAGTTTTATAGCTTCTGGTCTTACATTTAGGTCTTTAATCCATTTTGAGTTTATCTTTGTGTATGGTGTTAGGAAGTGTTCTAATTTCATTTTTTTACATGTAGCTGTCCAGTTTTCCCTGCACCATTTATTGAAGAAGCTGTCTTTGCCCCATTGTATATTCTTTCCTCATTTGTCAAAAATAAGGTACCCATAAGTGAATGGGTTTATTTCTGAGCTTTCTATCTTGTCCCAATGGTCTATATTTCTGTTTTTGTGCCAGTACCATACTGTCTTGATGACTGTAGCTTTGTAGTATAATCTGAAGTCAGGAAGGTTGATTCCTCCAGTGCCATTCTTCTTTCTCAAGACTGCTTTGGCTATTCGGGGTCTTTTGTGTGAATTGTGAAATTCTTTGTTCTAATTCTGTGGAAAATGACATTGGTAATTTGATAGGGATAGCATTGAATCTGTAGATTGTGTTTGGTAGTATAGACATTTTCACAATATCAATTCTTCCTACCCAGAAACATGGAATATCTCTCCATCTGTTTGTGTCATCTATGATATCATTCATTAGTATCTTATAATTTTCTGTGTACAGTTCTTTTGTCTCCTTAGGTAAGTTTATCCCTAGATATGTAATTCTTCTTGTTGCAATGGTTAATGGGACTGATTCCTTAATTTCCCTTTCTGAGTTTTTGTTGTTAATATATAGAAATCCAAGTGATTTCTATGTATCAATTTTGTATCCTGTAACTTTGCTAAACTCACTGATTAGCTCTAGTAATTTTCTGATACTATATTTAGGGTTTTCTGTGTACAGTATCATGTCATGTGCAAGCAGTGAGAGCTTTACTTCTTCTTTTCCAATTTGGATTCCTTTTATTTCTTTTTCTTCTCTAATTGCTGTAGCTCAGTCTTCCAGAACTATGTTGAATAATAGTGATTCAAGTGGGCACCCTTGTATTGTTCCTGATTTTAGGGGGAATGCTTTCAGTTTTTAGCCATTGAGAATAATGTTTGCTGTAGGCTTATCATATATGGCCTTTACTATGTCAAGGTAGGTTCCTTCTACGCCCATTTTTTGAAGAGTTTTGATCATAAGTAGGTACTAAATTTTGTCAACGGCTTTTTCTGCATCTATTGAGATTATCATGTGGTTTTTATCTTTCAATCTGTTAATATGGTGTATCACCCTGATTGATTTGCATATATTGAAAAATCCTTGCATTCCTGGAGTAAACCCAACTTGATCATGGTGTGGGAGCCTCTTGATGTGTTGTTGAATTCTGTTTGCTAAAAATTTGTAGAGGATTTTTGCTCGACATGTTCATGTTGTTCACCAGTGATACTGGCCTGTAGTTTTCTTCTTTTGTGTTGTGTTTGGTTTTGCTATCAGGGTGATGGTGGCCTCATAGAATGAATTTGGAGGTGTTCCTTCCTCTGCAATTTTCTGAAAGTTTTAGAAAGATAGGCATTAGAAGAGCTCTTCTCTAAATGTTTGCTAGATTTCTCCTATGAAACCATCTGGTCCTGGGCTTTTGTTTTTGGGAGATTATTGATCACAGCTTCAATTTCAGTGCTTGTAATTTGGTTGTTCATAATTTCTATTTCTGACTGGTTCAGTCTTAGAAGATTGAACTTGTCTAAGAATCTGTCCATTTTTCCAGATTATCCATTTTACTGCCATATAGTTGTTCATAATAGTCTCTTATAATCCTTTGTATTTCTGCATTGTCTGTTGTAACCTCTCCTTTTTCATTTCTAATTCTGATGATTTGATTCTTCTCTTTTTCTTGATGAGTCTAGCTAAAGGTTTGTCAATTTTGTTTATCTTCTCAAAGAACCTGTTTTAGTTTTATTAATATTTACTGTTGTTTCTTTTGTTTCTTTTTCATTTATTTCTGCTCAGATCTTAATGATTTATTTCCTTCTACTGATTTTTGGGTTTTTTTGTTTTTCTTTCTCCAGTTGTTTTAGGTGTGAAGTTAGGTTGTATATTCAATGTTTTTCTTGAGGTAGGATTGTATTGCTATAAAATTCCGTCTTAGAACTGCTTTTGCTGCATCCATAGGTTTTGAGTTGTCCTATTTTTGTTGTCATTTGTTTTGAGAAATTGTTTTAATTTCCATTTTGATTTCTTCAATAACTTGTTGGTTATTTAGAAACGTGTTGTTTAATCTCCATGTGTTTATGTTTCTTACAGTTTTTCTCTTATAATTGATATCTAGTCTCACAGCATCATGCTCAGAGAAGATGCTTGATACAGTTTCAGTTTTCTTAAATTTACTGAGGTTTGATTTGTGACCCAAGATGTGGTCTGTCATGGAGAATGTTCCATGTGCACTTGAGAAGAAAGTGTATTCTTCTGCATTTGGATGGAATGTCCTAAGATATCAATGAGGTCCATCTCATCTAATGTATCATTTAAGGCTTGTGTTTCCCTATTAATTTTCTGTTTTGATGATCTGTCCATTGGTGAGGGTGTTAAAGTTTCCTCCTATTATTGTCTTACAATTGTGTACAATACAATACTCCTTTTAAGTCTGTTAGCGTTTGTCTTGTTTTGAGGTGCTCCTATGTTGTATCCAACCAGTCCATTCTAAAGGAGATCAGCCCCGGGTGTTCTTTGGAAGGAATGATGCTGAAACTCCAGTACTGTGGCCACCTCATGCAAAGAGTTGACTCTTTGGAAAAGACTCTGATGCTGGGAGGGATTGGGGGCAGGAGGAGAAGGGGACGACCGAGCAGAGATGGCTGGATGGCATCATTGACTCAATGGATGTGAGTCTGAGTGAACTCCAGGAGTTGGTGATGGACAGGGAGGCCTGGTGTGCTGAGATCCATGGGGTCTCAAAGAGTCAGACATGATTGAGCGACTGAACTGAACTGAAGTGAACTATGTTGGATGCACAGATATTTACAATTGTTATGTCTTCCTCTTGGATTGATCCCTTGATCATTATGTAGTGTCCTTCCTTATCTCTTGTAATCTTCTCTATTTTAAGGTCTATTTTGTCTGATATGAGGATTACTACTCCAGCTTTCTTTTGCTTCCCATTTTCATGGAATATATTTTTCCATCCTTTCACTTTCAGTCTATATGTGTCTTGAGGTCTGAAGTGGGTTTCTTGTAGACAGCATATATATAGGTCTTGTTTTTGTATCCATTCAGCCAGTCTGTGTCTTTTGGTTGGAGCATTTAATCCATTTATATTTAAAGTAATTATTGATATATATGTTCCTATTGTCATTTTCTTCATTGTTTTGGGTTGATTTTGTAGATCTTTTTTCTTCTCTTCTATTTCTTGATTATATAAGTCCCCTTAACATTTATTGTAAAGCTGGTTTGGTGGTACTGAACTCTCTTAACTTTCGCTTGTCTGAAAAGCTTTTTATTTCTCCATCAATTTTGAATGAGATCCTTGTCAAGTACAGTAATCTTGGTTGTAGATTTTTTCCCTTTCAATATATCCTGCCATTCCCTTCTGGCCTGCAGAATCTCTGCTGAAAGATCAGCTGTCAAGCATATGGGGTTTCCTTTGTATGTTACTTGTTGCTTCTCCCTTGCTGCTTTTAATATTTTTTGTGTTTAGTCTTTGTTAGTTTAATTAGTATGTGTCTTGGCATTTTTCTCCTTGGGTTTATCCTGTATGGGACTCTTTGTACCTCTTGGACTTGATTGACTATTTCCTTTTCCAAGTTGGGGAAATTTTCAACTACAATCTCTTCAAAAATTTTCTCATACCCTTTCTTTTTCTCTTCTTCTTCTGGGATCCCTATAATTCAAATGTTGGTGCATTTGATGTTGGCCCAGAGGTCTCTAAGATTATCCTCAGTTCTTTTCATTCTTTTCACTTTATTCTGCTCTTCAGAAGTGATTTCCACCATTTTATCTTCCAGCTCACTGATTCATTCTGTTTCAGATATTCTGCTATTGATTTCTTCTACAGTATATTTTTAATTTCATTAATTATGTTGTTTGTCTCCATATGATTATTCTTTAATTCTTCTAGGTCTTTGTTAATTGATTCTTGCATTTTCTCCATTTTGCTTTCAAGGTTTCTGATCATCTTTACTATCATCATTCTGAATACTTTTTCAGGTAGTTTGCCTATTTCCTTTTCATTTATTTGGACTTCTGTGTTTCTAGTTTGTTCCTTCATTTGTGCAATATTTCTCTGCCTTTTCCTTTTCTTTTTTTTTAACTTATTGTGTTTGAGGTCTCCTTTTCTCAGGCTTTAAGGTTGAATTCTTCCTTCCTTTTGGTTTCTGCCCTCCTAAGGTTGGTCCAGTGGTTTGTGTAAGCTTCGTATGGGGTGAGATTTGTGCTGAGTTTTTATTTGTTTGGTTGGTTGGTTTTCCTCTGATGGGCAAGGCTAAGTGTTGTGGTAATCCTGTCTGCTGATGATAGGGTTTGTGTTTTTGTTTTGTTTGTTGTTTAGATGAGGCGTCCTGCACAGGGTGCCACTGGTGGTTGGGTGATGCCGGTCTTGTATTCAAGTGGTTTCCTTTGTGTGAGTTCTCACTATCTGATACTCCCTAGGGTTAGTTCTCTGGTAGGATAGGGTCTTGGAGTCAGTACTCCCATTCCAAAGGCTCAGGGCTTGATCTCTAGCCAGGAATGAAGATTCCACAAATGTTCTGTTATGACATTAAGTGAGATTGAAACAAATATCCCAAAATAAGAAACCAAAGGTGATCCCAGACAAATGGGCATTACAAAATCAGGCAAATAATAATTACAATAATGGAATATACACATATGGATATACACACATGAGCAAAGTCAAAACAGGCCAACAAAAATAAAGTACAGTAGACTGACCCAGAAAACAAAGGAAACCAACGATTATATTTTCCAGTTAGTTAAAGCACAAATGGGAAAATAAAACTAAAGCAATGTGCCAAGTGGGGAGTAAAGCAATGAAGACAAAACTAACAAATATGTTGAGAGGAAAGGAAAGAAAGAATAAATATGCAAAGTTAAATAGAGGTAGATGAAGATACTAAAGATTAACTGCAATGAGAAAAGAACAGTAGGAAAGGCAAACAAAGGAATAAATGTAGAAATATATTATAGGTTTAAAAATATTAAAAATTAAAAAGAGAAAAGAAAGAAAGGAAAATCCCACAAAACTGCAAAAGCCTAATGTCGAGGCAGAGGTTTATAACAACAATTTAAAAATGTGACTGAGGAAAACAAACAATTAGATTTCACAGTGCCAATAAAATCAACAACTACAACAGAAGGGGAAAATAAAGGAAAAACAAAAAAAGAAAAAAGTCCTTGTTGTGTGTGTGTGTGTGTGTGTGTTTGAGTCACTGCTGTCAGAGTCCTTTCCCTCACTGGGAGTCAGTTCACCTAGGATGCCCTCCAACACTATGCTGATCTCTGGACCTGCTGTGGGAGCAGTTCAGATTCTAATCTGGTCCTATTCCTGTGTGTTCTTGCCCTCAATGTCCACAGCTATCAGAACCAGTGTGCTTTCTTTTGTGGGAGCTCTCAATGACCTTTTATATATTCCATAGACACAGAGTCTGCCTAGTTGATTGTGTGGATTTCATCTGCAGCTTGTACAGCTGGTGGGAAGGTTTGGGGTCTTCTTCCTTAGACACACTGCCCCTGGGTTTCATTTATGGTTTTATTTCCACCTCTGCATGTGGGTCGTCCACTGGGGTTTGCTCCTGAGACTGCCCTAGAGGACTTGGGTTTGCCCCTGTGAGGGCCAGGGGTGGAGGTGGTGCAGCTGCTTGGGTCGCAGGGGTTCTGGCAGCACCAGGTACTCAGGGGAGTTGGCAGCTAAGGCAGCAAGAAATACAGTGCTCCAGAAGGGTATGGCAACCAGTGTTGGCCAATACACTCCAGTATTCTTGCCTGGAGAGCCCTGCTCCCTGACAGAGAAGCCTGGCAGGCCACAGTCTACAGGGTCACAAAGAGTCGGACACTACCAAAGCACCATGCATGCACAAACGTAAGACTTTTTTTGCCTGTGGCAGTTCTGCCCCACTGAGAGTTAAGAGTGAAGGTGGCACAGCTGCTTAGCTTGCAGGGACCCTGGCAGTGCCAAGCGTACAGGGATACAGACTGCCTCCATCACAGGAGTTATGGGCCTATCAGAGTCTCTTTCTGAGCCTCTTGTAGCTGGCAATCAGAAGGCCTCTTTGGCCAGTCTTTCTCCATCACTCCGCTCATTCAGGCACTAAGAAGGCTCCCTTGCCTGGGGTCCTTCTCTGTTGTTTAGCATGTCAGGCACATAGAGGGGCCCCCCTGGCTGGAGTCCTACTCTGTGGATTGGCATATCAGGCACTTAAAGGGGCACCCTGGGTGAGGTCCTACTCTGTAGTTCAGTGCGTCAGGTGTTTGATGGGCCAGTCTGTCTATTGTTCAACTGCCAATGCTGGCTGTAGGGAGAGAGAGGCTATGGTGATGGCTCCAGCCCCTACGCATGACTCAGCAGTATTGCCTTGCTTCCATGGCTGCCTGGCTTTCTTCCACAGGCATTTCCCACCACCATCTCCTCCTTCACATTCCCTCGATCTGTCTCTCCATAGCCAACAGCAGCCCTCGCCCTGGGATTGCTCCACAATCCCTAAACTCTAGCTCCCAGCCACTGCACCTTCTAGAGGACCTGTGACCCTGTCCAGGGTATGTATGGCTGTGGAAAGGACTGTCTGATTCTCATTCCATTTAGGCTGCCACAGAACAGCTGTTTCACTCTCAGACTTAAATGTTTCTCCTCTGACTCAGATAATTGCCGTGATGTGGGGATAGACCCCTCCTTCAGTTCCCCCAGCAGCCGGGTGCAGGTCCAGTCCTACTAACACTCCTGTTTTTCCCCCTAGTTCCTTCATCCTACCAAGTTTTGCGTGGTTCTATATATCCTTTTCCACTGGTCAGGCACTCCTGTCCACTCGCAGCTGGAGTTCTGCATGCACTTCTGTGTCTGAAGGTATATTCCTGAGGTATCCGTGGAGATGGATGAACTCCATGTCCACGTACTCCTCTGCCATCTTGTTCCCTGGACCTCTTCTGTGTATTCTTGACACCTCTTCTTAATATCTTCTGCTTCTCTGAGGTCCATACCATTTCTGTCCTTTGTTCTGCCCATTCTTCCATGAAAAGTGGTGGCTGCGATGGCACAGGAGTGCGGAGAGGAGCGACCCTACATCCAAGGTCAGGGGCAGCGGCCAAGAGGAGATACCCAACATCCAAGGTAAGCAGCAGTGGCTGTGCTTTGCTGGAGCAGCTGTGAAGAGATACCCCACGTCCAAGGTAAGAGAAGCCCAAGTAAGACGGTAGGCACTGAGAGAGGGCATCAGAGGGCAGACAGACTGAAACCACAATAACAGAAACTAGCCAATCTGATCACATGGACCACAGCCTTGTCTAACTCAATGAAACTAAGCCATGCCATGTGTGGCCACTCAAGATGGACAGGTCATGGTGGAGAGGTCTAACAGAATGTGGTCCACTGGAGAAGGGAATGGCAAATCACTTCAATATTCTTTCCTTGAGAACCCCATGAACAGTATGAAAGGGCAAGAAGAGAGGACACTGAAAGATGAACTCCCCAGATCAGTAGGTGCCCAATATGCTACTGGAGATCAGTGGAGAAATAACTCCAGAAAGAATGAAGGGATGGAGCCAAAGCAAAAACAATATCCAGTTGTGCATGTGACTGGTGATAGAAGCAAGATCCGATGCTGTAAAGAACAATATTGCATAGGAACCTGGAATGTCAGGTCCATGAATCAAGGCAAATTGGAAGTGGTCAAACAAGAGATGGCAAGGGTGAACGTCGACATTCTAGGAATCAGCGAACTAAAATGGACTGGAATGGGTGAATTTAACTCAGATGACCATTATATCTACTACTGCGGGCAGGAATCCCTCAGAAGAAATGGAGTAGCCATCATGGTCAACAAAAGAGTCCGAAATGCAGTACTTGGATGCAATCTCAAAAACGACAGAATGATCTCTGTTCATTTCCAAGGCAAACCATTCAATATCACAGTAATCCAAGTCTATGCCCCAACCAGTAATGCTGAAGAAGCTGAAGTTGAATGGTTCTATGAAGACCTACAAGACCTTCTAGAACTAACAGTCCAAAAGATGTCCTCTTCAATATAGGGGACTGGAATGCAAAAGTAGGAAGTCAAGAAAGACCTGGGTTAACAGGCAAATTTGGCCTGGGAGTACAAAATGAAGCAGGGCAAAGGCTAATAGAGTTCTGCCAAGAGAATGCATTGGTCACAGCAAACACCCTCTTCTGACAACACAAGAGACGACTCTACGCATGGACATCACTAGATGGTCAACACTGAAATCAGATTGATTATATTCTTTGCAGCCAAAGATGGAGAAGCTCTATATAGTCAGCAAAACAACACTGGGAGCTGACTGTGGCTCAGATAATGAACTCCTTATTGCCAATTTCAGACTTAAATTAAAGAAAGTGGATCTAGTGGAAAACCACTAGATCATTCAGGTATGACCTAAATCAAATCCCTTATGACTATATGGTGGAAGTGAGAACTAGGTTTAAGGGACTAGATCTGATAGACAGAGTGCCTGATGAACTACAGAAAGAGGCTCATGACATTGTACAGGAGACAGGAATCAAGACCATCCCCAAGAAAAAGAAATGCAAAAAAGTAAAATGGCTGTCTGAGGAGGCCTTACAAATAGCTGTGAAAAGCAAAGGAAAAAAGGAAAAATATACTCATTTGATTGCAGAGTTCCAAAGAATAGCAAGGAGAGATAAGAAAGCCTTTGTCGATGATCAGTGCAAAGAAATAGAGGAAAACAATTGAATGGAAAAGACTAGAGATCTCTTCAAGAAAATTAGAGATACCAAGGGACCATTTCATGCAAAGATGGGTTCAATAAAGGACAGAAATGGTATGGACCTAATAGAAGCAGAAGATATTCAGAAGAGGTGCCAAGAATACACAAATGAACTGTACAAAAACGATTTTCACGAACCAGATAATCATGATGGTGCAATCACTCACACTCACCTAGAGCCAGACATCCTGGAAAGTAAAGTTAAGTGGGCCTTAGGAAGCATCACTACAAACAAAGCTAGGGGAGGTGATGGATTCCACTTGAGTTATTTCAAATCCTAAAAGATGATGCTGTGAAAGTGCTCAATATGTCAACAAATTTGGGAAACTCACCAGTGGCCACAGGACTGGAAAAGGTCAGTTTTCATTCTAATTCCAAAGAAAGGCAATGCCAAAGAATTCTCAAACTACCGCACAATTGCACTCATCTTACACACTAGTAAAGTAATGCTCAAAATTCTCCAAGCCAGGCTTCAGCAGTACATGAACCATGAACTTCCAGATGTTCAAGCTGGTTTTAGAAAAGACAGAGGAACCAGAGATCAAATTGCCAACATCCACTGGATCATCAAAAGAGCAAGAGAGTTTCAGAAAAATATCTATTTCTGCTTTATTGACTATGCTAAAGCCTTTAACTATGTGGATCACAATAAATTATGGAAAATTCTGAAGGATATGGGAATATCAGACCACGTGACCTGCGTCTTGAGAAACCTATATGCAGGTCAGGAAGCAACAGTTAGAACTGGACATGGAACAACAGACTGGTTCCAAATAGGGAAAGGAGTACATCAAGGCTGTATATTGTCACTGTGCTTATTTAACTTATATTCAGAGTACATCATGAGAAATTCTGGGCTGGATGAAGCACAAGCTGAAGTCAAAATTGCTGGTAGAAATATCAATGACCTCAGATATGTAGATGACACCACTCTTATGGCAGAAAGCAAAGAAGAACTAAAGAGCCTCTTGATGAAAGTGAAAGAGGAGAGTGAAAATATTGGCTTAAAGTTCAACATTCAGAAAACTAAGATCATGGCATCTGGTCCTATCACTTCACAGCAAATAGATGGGGAAACCATGGAAACAGTGACAGTCTTTTTTTGGGGGGGGTGGCGGGCAGGATCCAAAATCACTGCAGATGGTGACTGCAGCCATGAGATTAAAAGATGCTTACTCCTTGGAAGAAAAGTTATGACCAACCTAAACAGCATATTAAAAAGCAGAGACATTACTTTGTCAACAAATGTCCATCTAGTCAAGGCTATGGTTTTTCCAGTAGTCATGTATGGATGTGAGAGTTGGACTGTGAAGAAGGCTGAGTGTCAAAGAATTGATGCTTTTGAACTGTGGTGTTGGAGAAAACTCTTGAGAGTCCCTTGGACTGCAAGGAGATCCAACCAGTCCATCCTAAAGGAGATTAGTCCTGAATTTTCATTGGAAGGACTGATGCTGAAGCTGAAACTCCAGTACTTTGGCCACCTGATGTGAAAAGCTGACTCATTTGAAAAGACTCTGATGCTGAGAAAGATTGAATGTGGTAGGAGAAGGGGACGACAGAGGATGAGACACTTGGATGACATCACCAACTCAATGGACATGAGTTTGAGTAAACTCCAGGAGTTGGTGATAGACAGGGATGCCTGCCGTGCTGCAGTCCATGTGGTCACAAAGAGTGCAACTGAGTGACTGAACTGAACTGCCCTCTGATGGATAAGGATAAGAGGCTTATGAAAGCTTCCTGATGGGAGAGAACAACTGTGGGGGAAACTGGGTCTTATTCTGATGGGCGGGAACATGTTCAGTAAATCTTTAATCCAATTTTCTGTTGATGTATAGGCTGTGCTCCCTCGTTTGACCTGAGGCCAAACTATGGTGGAGGTAATGAAGAAAATGGCAACTGCCTTCAAAAGCTCCTGTGCATGCACTGCTGCACTCAGTGCCCCTAACCCTGCAGCAGGCTGCCCTGATCCACGCCTCTGCCAGAGATTCCTGAACACTCACAGGCATGTCTGGGTCAGTCTCTTTTGGGGTCACTGCTCTTTGCTACTCCACATTATCTAAAACAATGGATAAATCCTACATACTTTAAAATGTTCTGAATAAGCATCTCAAATTCACTGTTGAAGAACTTAAAGTCCAGAAATTCTGAATCAGACAATGTTAAACCTGGGTCAAAATCTTGAACTCAAGACTTACTGCCTACAATGCCTTGTGATCATCATTTATTCCTCTAAGGCTCAGTAGCCTCTGTAAACTATATCAACTTGGTGCATTGTTGGAAGAATTAGTAGTTATCTAAGTAAAGCACTCAGCACCAAGGCAGGCACGTGTGATTACTATTCAGTTACACCTATTGAACTCTTGCTTCTTTGGGAATTGGACTCCCTCATATTTTGCTGTTTGCACATAGAGTCTTCTTTCACTATGTTTTCACTATTAAAAACATTTTAAGGTTTTTTAAGGAGAGGGTGCTCTGGCCCCTCTAGAATGGTCTGTCTTCACTTTTTCAAGTTTGTTTTCCTGATTGATTTCATTTGGGTTGGGAGGTATATTCATTTTCTGCTGCTGCTAAGTCACTTCAGTCTGTCCGACTCTGTGTGATCCCATAGATGGCAGCCCAACAGGCTCCCCCGTCCCTGGGATTCTCCAGGCAAGAACACTGGAGTGGGTTGCCATTTCCTTCTCCAATTCATGAAAGTGAAAAGGGGAAGTGAAGTCGCTCAGTTGTGTCCAACCCTCAGTGACCCCGTGGACTGCAGCCTACCAGGCTCCTCCATCCATGGGATTTTCCAGGCAAGAGTACTGGAGCGGGATTCATTTGCTAGAGTAACTTAAAAGAGAGCTTATTGTTTTTTCAGAACTCACAATTTGGAAGGCTAGAAGTTGAAGATAGAGATATTGGCAGTCTGTTCCTTCTTAAGGCTGTGACGAAGAATCTGTTTCATGCCTCTCCCCTGACTTTTGGTGTTTGGCTGGCAGTCTTTGGCTTTCCTTGGCTTGTAGAACCATCACCCCAGACTCTGCATTTATCTTCACACAGTGTGCTCTCTGTGTGCATGTCTGTGTCCAAATTTCCCCTTTTTATAAGGACACCAAAACCATATTGGATTAAAGCCCACCCTTCTCCAGTATGACTTCATCTTAACTAATTACACCTGCAAGGACTCTTTTTCCAAATAAGATCATATTCCAGGTGGGGGATGGAATGCTTCGGACTTCAGCATAAGAATTGCGGGGGATGAAGCTGGGGCACAAATCAACCCATAAGAGGTTATAAGACTCTCATCATTCCCATGAGCTTTCTGGACTATAAACTCCAAAGGAAACAAGCAAAACCTAATTATAACTCTAGTTGTCAGTCTTTTTATATTGCAAGCCATCTGCACTGGAGCATGAAGATGTAACTTTATGTATATGAGAGAAAGGGTCTTACCTTCATAGAAACAGTACATCTTCCTAGGATTTTATCTAATTTTTTAAGAAGTAGGGACTCTGTAATTAATGTTTTACATTTATTATTTACTTTCATATATTACAATTAATAGTTCAGATAAAAATCACTTTATTGACCAGATGGGATTTCAGAAATCATGCAATGGGAAATAAAAAACATGAGAGCTCTTGACCAAAAGCCTAAAAATGGGTTTTAACTAAATACAAAAACATTTTGATGTTGCTCCGAACAAAGAAGCCAAATTCTGAGGACTAGAAGCAAGTTTTTCAATGACAAAGTTTTCTTTGGGTAGATATTTTTGTATGGTGGCTTTGTCTCTGTAACCTGATGAAATGATCCATAGGTCAGGATGGGGGAGGTCAGATGCACAAAAGTTTTGCAGTGAAAATAAAGGAAGTCTCTGTCTGCGCCTCCCAGTTTCCACAGTTCCCTTCCCTCAGGCCACCGCTGCTCCCAGGGTCTTTGGCATCCAGAGTCTTAAAAAAAAAGGTACATGTAAACTGATACCAAGGATAGCAGGACTGTCTAGCTCATGGCTTTTTTCTCTTTACCTGGTGTCTTGAAGATCCTGCCCTATTATTAGCTGTTGTAATTGCTGCACTCGTGTTTCCAAAGTCATGATTCCTCTTTGGGTGGAACATTATCTGTATAAGTAATGCAGTTTTCTCACAATACCACAATATGCCCCCTCCCCACCCCCATTTCTACGGAGGGCCCAGAAGGCAGGTTCATACCTAAAACACAGTATCAAATGGAAAGATAGACAGACTTAATCAAGGCCTTCAATGGTGCCATTGTACTAGAGACGTTCTGCTTGGTGATTTGCAGTTAAACGAAAAATCAGGCTCAGGGATTATTGCTTCCCTATACACCTTCCTCACTAGTTTCTTTGCTGATAAAATTTACAGGTGAAAGAATAATCAGTTCTACAACACGATTGCTGATAGCCACAGTGACACCCTCCTAGGGCTGGAATGTGATTTATTTGAAACTTCTCTATTGTTGAGCATTTACACAGTTTGTAACTGCTAAACATCAAAACAATGCAGTTATGCACATACCCGTGAATATTTTTTTGGCACAAATTGCCAATTTCCAGGCTTCCCTGGTGACTCAGTGGTAAAGAATTTACCTGCCAATGCAGGAGACATGAGTTGGATCCCTGGTCCAGAAAGATTCCACATGGCGCGGAGCAACGGCGCCCACGTGCCACAGCTATTAAGCATGTGCTCTAAAGATCCGGGGCCACAACTATTGAGTCTCACCAGCCCTGAAGCCCGGGCTCCACAACAAGAGAAGCCACTGCAATGAGAAGCCTCCTCACTGCAGCTACAGAGTAGCCTCCACTTGCTGCAGAGAAAAGTCCAGGAAACAATGAAGACCCCACACAGCCAAAAATAAATAAATAAAATCACTTTTTTAAAATTGCCAGTTTGCATCCCCAGAAATAATTTAAACATTTGTTCTTCATATTTGGGACCATGAGCTTTGAGAATCTTATGGAATTTTACCACTCAAAAAAATATATAAATACACACAAAAATATGTACACAATTTTAGGGAATTTCCCCCTCAAAAAAGAACTCCAGGTAAAGAAATTAATGCCAACTATGCTCCTATCAACAATGATCCTTGCTCATACCTTCAATTTCTTTTCAAACTACTTACTGATTTGATAGATGAAAAGGTATATCTCTCTTTTCTTAATTTGTATTTTTCGATTCTTACGAAATGTGAACACATTTCTGAAAAGTTGACTGGTCATATATGTTTTTTGTACATTGTTTATTCAAGGCTTTTATATAATTCAGATTTTAACCATAAAATTAAAATTTGTGATTCAACACTATAAATGGCAACCCACTCCAATATTCTTGCCCAGAGAATCCCATGGACAGAATAGCCTAGTACACTACAGTCCATCGGGTCACAAAGAGTCAGACACGACTGAGCGACTAACACACAACACTATAAAAGCAAATGATAAATTGAAAACATCCAGCTCGAGGCATTCCCTGAGCTAAAATAATGGAGTCTTTGAAGTGTCAGATTCCAGTGTTGTATGTCTCCTATTTGCCACTAGAGGGAAGTACTAGCTCATCTATTATTTTCTGGCTTCTGCAGCACAGACTGTTCAATTTAGTCTTTAGAAAGTATTTTTCTAAAAAACACGTGCAAAGAGTTATAAATACTTCATTGTTTATATAACACATGATTATTTAAATTTTTGTTAATTTATTTCAACCCAAAATGTACAAATAGAATTTCGATCATTATGACCACGCTCTATGCTTAGTCACTCAGTCGGTGTCCGACTCTTTGTGACTCCATGGACTGTAGCCTGCCAGGCTCCTCTGTCCACAGAGATTCTCCAGGCAAGAATACTGGAGCAGGTTGCCATGTCCTCCTCCAGGCGATCTTCCCAACCCAGGGATTGAACCCAGGTCTCTGGCATTGCTGGTGGATTCTATACTGTCTGAGTGAGCCACCACGGAAGCCCATAATCAGATGAAAACTGTTTTTATTAGCATTCATTATTACACAGATTTACTGAAACTATCGGGTTTCCCAGGTGACACAGTGGTAAAGAATCCGCCTGCCAATGAGGAGACGCAAGGGACGCAGTTTCAATCCCTGGGTCAGGAAGATCCCCCAGAGAAGGGCATGGCAACCCACTCCAGTATTCTTGCCTGGAGACCCTCATGGACAGAGGAGCCTGGTGGGCTACAGTTCAAGGGGTCACAAAGAGTCAGACATGACTGAGCAATTAAACAACCACAACAACTGAAACTACCACTACTTTCAGAATTTGTTTACAGTGTGATTTATAATTGAAACTTCATAAACCATTAAGACAAACAAAGGAAAAGCAACTGACTCCTGAGGAAGCTTCTTGAAACGCAACCAGATTAATTCTTGATCCCAAATGTTTTATCCCACTGGTTGATCAGGTACTAAATGATAAAGCATGATCTTTTTCTTTCAATAAATTTTTTGCTGATCATCTGCATTTGCAGGGCACTCTTCTGGGGCCTCATTGGAGAAGGAAATGGCAACCCACTCCAGTGTTCTTGCCTGGAGAATCCCAGAGACGGGGGAGCCTGGTGGGCTGCTGTCTATGGGGTCACATAGAGTCGGACACGACTGAAGTGACTTAGCAGCAGTAGCAGCAGCTTCTGGGGCCTGCAAATATGGTAATGAAGGAAACAGAAATCCCTGACCTCAAAGGGCTTATATGCTAGAGAGGTAGGGCAAGGAGCCTATACAAGCACGTGTATCTTATATATACACTAGAAGGTTACAGGTGCTGAGAGCAAAATAAGGCTGGAAAGAGAGATAGCACACTGGGGACATGAGGATACTATTTAAATAGAGTGGCCAGTGGAGATTTCTTGGCTTGCCATATGAACAGAAAGCTTAAAGAATACAGAGTCACGAAGATCCGAAGAAAGATCACTCGGTGCAGAGAAGGAACACGGGCGCAAGGGATCTGACTGGCGAGAAACAGCAAGGAACAAGAGTGGCAAGAGAGAAAATGAGCCAGGGAAAAGTAAAGGGGCCAGAGAGCAGGGGGCCTTGACAGCCAGCATCAGGACTCAGGCTTTTCCTCTGATGGAGAGAAAAGCTGAGGCTTGAGAAATAGTTGGGGCTTTAAGAAAGGCAGGATGCAATCTACGTGCATGCAAAGCATCACTCCACCTGCCAGCTCCAAAACAGACCATAGAGGGACAAGGGCAGAAACAGGAAGACTAGTTTAAAAACTACTATAGTTCATTAGGTGAGAGACAGTGGTGCTGGGCACCATGGTGAGAGCAGCCCAGGAAAGATGTAGAGGCAGACAACATTCGAGGTGCCTGTGAGCAGTTTGAATAGGTAGTTGCATATGGGAGATGGGCATTCAAGGCAGAAGTCCTGGTTGGAAAGACAAATTTGGGACACAAAAAGTATAGAAAAACCACCGAGAGAATGAGCATAGAAAGGAAAGAAACGTCTGAAAACCAAATCCTGGTGCATCCAACATTTAGAAGACAGGGCCATGAGGACACGCTATCTACAGAGGCTGAGAAAGAGTGTCAAGTGAGACAGGAGAACAAGAGTGAGGGGTCTGGAAGCCAGCTGCTTCCAGGCGCAGAAGTGATACACCACCAAAAGCTGAGGGCAGAGCCTGATGCTTGACGTCAGCTGGGTGGACTATGTGGCCTTGACAAGAGCAGTGTTCCTGGAATGGTGGGTCCTAAAGCCTGATCAGAGAGAATTACAGAGTGATACAGGAGCCAGCAGGCATTACTGTTATTTCAAGGAATTATGACAGAGCTTCGCAGGTGGCGCTAGTGATAAAGAACCTGTCTGCCGATGCAGGAGATAGATATGAGTTACATGTTAAATCCCTGGGCCTGGAAGATCCCCTGGAGGAGGGCATGGCAACCCACTCCAGTATTCTTGCTTGGATAATCCTATGGACAGAGGAGCCTGGCAGGCTACAGTCCACAGGGTCTCAAAGAATCAGGCACATCTGAAGCAACTTAGCACACGCATACATGAATGACAGAAATAGGACTCAGAAATAAAGCAATAGCTGGAGAAAGATATGAGGTCAAGAGAGGGTTTTCAGAAGATGTGAGAAAAGAGTATGACTTTACAATATTTGAAGTAGAGAGGCGAAAACTGGAGGTTGCAAGTAAGAAATGATACTTTCCAAAGCTATGCCACTGAGTAGGCAAGAGGACAGGATCTAGTGTGAAGGTAGGACTTTAGCCATCTTTAGCATGTGGCCACGGGGAAGGCAATGGCACCCCACCCCAGTACTCTTGCCTGGAAAATCCAATGGACGGAGTAGCCTGGTGGGCTGCAGTCCATGGGGTCGCTAACAGTCGGACAGACTGAGCGACTTCACTTTCACTTTTCTCTTTCATGCATTGGAGAAGGAAATGGCAACCCACTCCAGTATTCTTGCCTGGAGAATCCCAGGGACGGGGGAGCCTGGTGGGCTGCCGTCTATGGGGTCACACAGAGTCGGACACGACTGAAGTGACTTAGCAGCAGCAGCAGCAGCATGTGGCCAACTGTATGGACCTACACGCCAGGAGGTGGGAACAATTTTTATTGAGAAACTAAGGTCAGTATTCCCCATGGCACTTTATTCTGTATTTTATTGGGGAATGTGCCTTATAGGAGCTATTTTTTATGACCAAGTTAGTACCTTGTCTCCTGATTAAGTTAAAGTAGAGCAGCCTAATTACTCTGCTGCCCATTGCTCAGAGCCCCAGTGCATGGATGTCATTGGCTTCAGAAGATGCTGCCTCTCATTATCCAAGACAGGGCTGGGGCAGGGAAGTGATTTCTCAGGACAAACTCCCCATGAGAACAAGCAGGGTTTTGCCCATAATATCTTCTGCTGCAGCAGAGAAGCCAGGATGGCCAGTTCCTTTGTGTCTTCTACTGATTTGATACAAATTGTCCATTTGATAAAATGGACAATTAAAAATAATTGTGGGGGTAGGGAATAGAAGCACTGCTAAAAATAAATAATTTTTTATCTTTCTAAATTTAAGTTAGCTACCTGGCATATTTGCTGTCCTCTCTGACTGGACAGAATCCGCCTGCAATGCAGGAGACCTGGGTTCAATCCCTGGCTTGGGAAGATCCCCTGGAGGAGGGCGTAGCAACCCACTCCAGTATTCTTGCCTGGAGAATCCCCATGGACAGAAGAGCCTGGTGGTCACNTTGCTGTCCTCTCTGACTGGACAGAATCCGCCTGCAATGCAGGAGACCTGGGTTCAATCCCTGGCTTGGGAAGATCCCCTGGAGGAGGGCGTAGCAACCCACTCCAGTATTCTTGCCTGGAGAATCCCCATGGACAGAAGAGCCTGGTGGTCACAAAAAGCAGGACACGACTGAGTTACTAAGCACACTGACTTGACGGTTTTGTCCTGGATCCCTTTGTGACACGTTTTCACATCGTTCTATCCTCAAATCCAATGTCACTATCTCAGAGACGTCCTTCCTGGACAGCAGCTTAGCCATGGCCTCTACCCTTCATGCTCTCCATCCCATCACTCCCTTGCCTTTGCTTTGATGCCCTTGACATTTCTGAAAGTCTGTGAGGTATTTCCTTACCTGGTTTAATCCCTGCCTCCCCAAGGACAGCAAACTTGCCAATTCTGTCGCTTCTTCTCCCCACACCCAGAACACAGCACAGAGAAGCTGCCCATTAAAGTGTATGTTGAGTGAATGAACTGATGAGAATCAAGGCAGAAGAGAAAGAATGGAGTGCTGGACCCAGCAGGAACCACATAACAATACTTGGGGCATGTTTTTACTAAAAAAAAAAAAATGTTGATATTTATCTGAAATTCAAATTTAATAGGACAGCCTGCATTTATTTCATTTGGTAGAAAGTATCTGCCCCTAGATACTTTCATTATTAGCAGCTCACATCAAACCATTATATAGTTGCCCCTTAATATTGCAGGGGATTGGTTCCAGCATCCCCACCAATACTGATATTCACAATGCTCAAGTTCCTTATATAAAATGGTACAGCATTTGCATATAACCTCCCATGTTCTTTACATATCCTCCTTTATACTTTAAATCATCTCTAGATCATTTATATAATACCTAATACAAAGTTATACCAAGCATATAGATATAAATACAATGTCAGTGTTGTGTAAATAGTTGCTGACTCAAGAGCAAATTCAAATTTTGCCTTTCAGAACTTTCTGAATTTTTTTTCTGAATAGTCTCAATCTGCAGTTAGTGAAATCCTTGGATATAGAACCCAAGGATGTGGAATCAACATACACAGAGAGCTGATTGTACATCCAATGTAGGTGGTTAATCAAGGTAACCAGGAGGTGGCATGACATAGCGGATACTGTAGAATTAGTGTCAGTTAGTAGCCCTGGGATCATGTGGCTGTCAAATTGGTTTTAGGAAAGTTACTTTCTCATATGCTATGAATATGATTCCATTATTTGTTCAATAGATACTATGTGCTAAGCACTGGGCTAGCACATGAAAATTATTCCACAATGGAAAAAAATGGGAATTCTTGTACACTGTTGGTAGAAATGTAAATTGGTGCAGCCACTGTGGAAAACAGTATGGAGGTTTTCCCAAAAACTACAAATAGAACTATCATACTGTGCTGTGCTTAGTTGCTCAGTCATGTCCGGCTCTTTGCAACCCTCATGGACTGTAGCCCACGAGGCTCCTCTGTCCACGGGGATTCTCCAGGAAAAGAATACCGGAGTGGGTTGCCATGCCTCCTCCAGGGGATCTTCCCAACCCAGGGATCGAACCCAGATCTTCCACATTGCATGCGGATTCTTTACCATGTGAGCCACCAGGGAAGCCCAAAAATACTGGAGTGGGTAACCTATCCCTTCTCCAGGGGATCTTTCTGACCCAGGAATAGAACTGGGGTCTCCTGCATTGCAGGTAGATTCTTTACCAGCTGAGCTACCAGGGAAGCGCTATGACCCAGCAATTCCACTGCTAGGTATATAGTCAAAAAAAAAAAACCACCTCTAATATGAAAAGATACATGCACCTCAACGTTCATAGAAGCATTATTTACAAATGCCAAGATATGAAAGCAACCTAAGTGTCCATCAACAGATGAATGTGTAAAGATTTTCTTTATACACACAATGGAATACTACTCAGCCATTAAGAAAAGTGAGATTTTGCCATTTGTAGCAATATGGATGGACTTGGAGGGCAGTAGTCTAAGTGAAGGACGGCAGACAAAGGAAGACAAAAACTATAGGATATGATTTTTCTGTGGAATCTAAAAAATATAACAAGAGATTCAGGTTCAGTCCCTGGGCTGGGAAGATCCTTTAGTGTAGGAAACGGAAACCCATTCCAGAATTCTTGCCTGGGAAATTCCATGGACAGAGGACCCTGGAGGGGTACAGTCTATGGGGGCCGCAAAGAGTCAGACATGACTGAGCACACACACACACACACACACACACACACAGTGAATATAACAAAAAGCAGCAGACTCACTGATATAGAGAACAGCGGTGGTTACCCAGAGGGGAGAAGGAAGGGGGAGGGGCCAGATAGAGGAAGGGGATTAACAGGCACAAACTGTCAGGTATAAACTAAACTATAAGGGCATATTGTACAATATGGGGGATACAATCAATATTTAACTATAAAATAAAAGTAAATTCATTCAGTCGTGTGTGACTCCTTGCAACCCCATGGACTGTAGCCTACCAGGCTCCTCTGTTCAGGGGATTTTCCAACCAAGAGTACTGGAGGGGGTTGTCATTTCCTTCTCCAGGGAATCTTACTGACCCAGGGATCGAACCCAGGTCTCCCACATTATAGGCAGAAGCTTTACTGTCTGAGCCACCAGAGAAGTCACAATAACTATAATAACTATGAGTTAATAATAACTATAAGTGGAATATAACTTTAAAATTATGAATCACTATATTAAACACCTGTAACTTGAATAATATTATACAACTATACTTCAATTAAAAAATTCTCACACTAACCATAAGAAAAGTATACTATTCCACAATGGAACATTTTCCTACTTTTTTCTCACTTTTTCCTCTTACTTAATTAACAATATCTTGCAAATTAATTACCTTCCTCAAAATTTTATTCATTCATTCTTGCCCAGAATCATGAAAGAAGACAGTTCTTATGTTTTTACTGAAGGACAGATGATTCTATGGGCAAGAATTACTTACACACTAAATGAGTCTCTCAGTCTAACTGTACCTGAAGAATTTCTCTCCACTATCTTCTTAATCCCCTCACCCTAATATAAGATCACAGTCTCAAGAACTTGTACTGTTTCTATATATTCTATTATCTTCATCAGTAACATATGTTAATAAAATGCATATTAAAAAATATATATTTCCACTGCCATCAGTTTCCGTTGCAAACCTGAGTGATTGTTTCTCTCCTAAGTTCTCAAAAGGACATGTTTTCTAACGAGGCTGCCTTTTTTTTCTTGTCTAGATCTCTTTTTCTTTGCTTTTGTTCATTAACAAAATCGGTTACTTTAGGCCCCACAAACCACCCACTCCACATCACAGGTGTTTTGTGGGGGAAAAGGAAGGGTGTGGCATTGGGTAGCACAAATTCATGAATAATCTCCTATAAGATAAATACCATTTATAAGATAAATACCATTTATTTATAAGATAACCATTTATCATAAATCTCTTAATGGACATCGGCACATTTGTTCTCATACTTGATAGTGAAGAGAAGTTTAGTAAAAACACGTTTATAAGGAGGAAGAAGTGAGAGTTCCTTCAAAAACTAGGAATGTTGTTCTCCATTGCAGCAGTGAAGAGAAAACGGAAATGAACAAACCAGAACTGCTTGGCCAGACTTTAATCACCCTGTGGTTCTAACTCTCGGGGCAGGCATTATGGAAGGAATGTACTCTCCTTACAGGGAATGGCGTTGTGCTCTCTTCAGTGGTGACTGTAGTTATTTGACGGTTAGAAAGCGTATCTGAGAGGCCTTCATTCCGGGGTCCCTGGGCCCAACCTACCCATCAGGCAGTTCCAATAAGGAACAAAAGACCCATTGAAAATGAAAGAAGAGGAAGCGTGAGCCTGGGGATGGCAAGGGGAAGATGGACATGGAGAGCAACTCAGAAAAACAAGGAGCCTGTGCCCCCTTCTCTCACGCTTCTTCCTAAGGGCTCCGTGTAAGCAACACAGAGTCCCTCCCAGCAGCCCCTCTCCCCACAGGGGGCTTCACTCCCCAGGGCAAATCTTCTCACCGCCAAAACCTCAAACACTGTGATGATACCATCAGTACAGTCTTGCCTACCCTTCAAAGTTTACTGTATAGTTTTACAGCTCAGAAATTCTTGAAACTGAAAAAACTCAATTGCTGTAAATTACATTAATAGGCCCCAGGATTAGGGAGCCAGATCTGTCTGGCAGCCTGGGAAATTTTACCATCCTACCCTCAGCTGTGCTCAGAAACCCTTCTGCTTATTTGCGTTCTAGAATTGCTGACATTCCTTAGGGAGGGCCCCTACCCTGTTAAGAGGTGAAGGTGAAGGTGAAGTCGCGTCCGACTCTTTGCGACCCCGTGCACTGTAACCTACTAGGCTTCTCTGTCCATGGGATTCTCCAGGCAAGAATACTGGAGTGGACTGCCATTTCCTTCTCCAGGGGATCTTCCCGACCCAGGGATCGAATCCGGGTCTCCTGCATTGGAGGCAGACGCTTTAACCTCTGAGCCACCAGGGAAGCCCGACCCTGTTAAAGTCTGACTTATATTTGTGGTTCGGGGAAGGCAATGGCACCCCACCCCAGTACTCTTGCCTGGAAAATCCAATGGAGGAGTAGCCTGGTGGGCTGCAGTCCATGGGGTCGCTAACAGTCGGACAGACTGAGTGACTTCACTTTCACTTTTCTCTTTCATGCATTGGAGAAGGAAATGGCAACCCACTCCAGTATTCTTGCCTGAAGAATCCCAGGGACGGGGGAGCCTGGTGGGCTGCCGTCTATGGGGTCACACAGAGTCGGACACGACTGAAGTGACTTAGCAGCAGCAGCAGCATATTTGTGGTTTACCCTGTTAAGAGAGAAAACCACAAATATAACTCAGACTTTCAGAGCACAAGCCCAAGCATTGTAAACTTCCTTCGCTCCCTCGGCTCTTCTTCAAGATGGCAGCTCAGAGAGTGGTGGTGGGGTCCCGGGTACACGGTCACCATCCCCTGCCTTCCGTGTCCTATCCGCGCACGGAGCCACACCCGGCATCTCCTGGGCCTGAGCAACTGTCAAGTCTTTCTCAGCTGGGTCTGCTGAGGTCTGACCTTTGACCTCATTCTACCTCCACCCCAGGTGGGCTCCCCCACCCTTGCTTAGTGTCACTTTGCCCTACTGGAGTCGCACCCCTCCTTTTAATTTCGCCCAATGCCCTTAGCTATCTAGACAGTTCTCGACAGTATTCTCAGAAGTTTCTAGAAAGGGATATTCAGGGGACTCAGGCTCTCACTCCATCCACTTGACTCTGCAGTTGCTCACACGGTCATGAGAAGAATCACCTTGTGAGACTCCTTCTCTCAATAAGAAGCAGTGCAAAAGCCACCCTTCGCTCACCTCTTCTCTTCCTCCACCTGAACGTCTCCACGTTCAGCACTGTGGTCTAGAAAAGTCCCCCAGACACTTTGTCACCGTGTGTTTCCTCTGCCTCTGATGCCTCCTTCCTCCCGCAAGGATGGGGTCTAACCAGGACGCACCTACAGAATGCTCAGGATGCACTCGGCTCACAGGGTGCCCAGATGGAGCCCATACTCCACTTCTCTGAAGCTTTTGATGTCATGGCTTGTGAAAGACTAAAAGAGAAAAAATGATTATAAGACAAAACAGAAGTACATCTGTTCAATATTATATAAAATATGATTTCTTTATATCTATTTCCTCAGAAGCAGGATTTCTGAATTCCTTTCAAAAGTTCCTTCACTAGCTTTTAACTTCCTAATGTGCCAGCATATCTTTATTCCAAACAGAACTTTTCATTATCTCATTTGAAAGACAACACAAACCCACCTAACTCCAAGATTTGACATCAAGTCAAAAGCAGCCAGCAGTGTTAAAGTACATCTGTTCAATATTATATAAAATATGATTTCTTTATATCTATTTCCTCAGAAGCAGGATTTCTGAATTCCTTTCAAAAGTTCCTTCACTAGCTTTTAACTTCCTAATGTGCCAGCATATCTTTATTCCAAACAGAACTTTTCATTATCTCATTTGAAAGACAACACAAACCCACCTAACTCCAAGATTTGACATCAAGTCAAAAGCAGCCAGCAGTGTTAGAATGGAGGCTGCAGAAGAGCCACATGTGAGAAATGAAACACAGGATTTGATTCATAGAGAACATGATTCATGGAATTTGAGGCAAATACAAGTATTTTTGAAAAATTCAAGGCCAGCATTATTAATGAAGTAGATTTGCTTTATATGATGGTGAACATACACTCTTACTTTAATGATCTTCAATATCACACAGTGAGCACACACCTGCCAGTTTCAAAGGGTGAACACTGCCCTATGAAACTTATCATGTAAGACCAGTTTTTCTAGCTTCTTTTAAAAATTAATCTTCTAATGCTTAATTGAATGAAGCTTTAGTATGACTCAAGGTCCTTTGATTTACTTTAGGAATTCAGTCCAAATATTGATGCAATTTTTGGCACAAAGTCATTTGCAAGGTCATAGGGTATAAGCAAAAAGACTAGCTTTCTCATTACTTGTCATTTCTAGATAGTATATGTTCTTTTGAATATTAATTAGGACTCGGGGAAAAGATGGAGATCACTTCTCAGTTCAGTTCAGTTCAGTTGCTCAGTCGTGTCCGACTCTTTGCGACCCCATGAATCGCAGCACGCCAGGCCTCCCTGTCCATCACCATCTCCCAGAGTTCAGTCAGACTCACGTCCATCGAGTCCGTGATGCCATCCAGCCATCTCATCCTCGGTCATCCCCTTCTCCTCCTGCCCCCAATCCCTCCCAGCAACCCAAGGCGAGCGGGTCATGGTGGAGAGGTCTGACAGAATGTGGTCCACTGGAGAAGGGAATGGCAAGCCACTTCAGTATTCTTGCCTGGAGAATCCCATGAACAGTATGAAAAGGAGATCACTTCTAGAGCCTCCTTATTAAAGCCTCAAACAGATGCCAGGTGAAAAAAAATTGCATAGTGACTGTTACAGGTACTATTTCTACAAGTCATTCCTAAGCAAGATAAATTTTATCCAATTAAACTGATTTTAAAATCTGCTTCTTATTACTTTTAGTAGATTCTCCTCAATATTTACAAAACAGTGTCACTGTCTTCCATGGATGGCTTAGATTCACAGTCAAAAAGAGTAAGTCCATCAGCAGATGAATGGATAAGAAAGCTGTGGTACATATACACAATGGAGTATTACTCAGCCTTTAAAAAGAATACATTTGAATCAGTTCTAATGAGGTGGATGAAACTGGAGCCGGTTATACAGAGTGAAGTAAGCCAGAAAGAAAAACACCAATACAGTATACTAACGCATATATATGGAATTTAGAAAGATGGTAACGATAACCCTGTATGCGAGACAACAAAAGAGACATAGATGTATAGAATAGTCTTTTGGACTCTGTGGAGGGGGGATGGTTTGGGAGAATGGCATTGAAACATGTATAATATCACATAAGAAACGAATCAACAGTCCAGGTTTGATGCAGGATACAGGATGCTTGGGGCTGGTGCACTGGGATGACCCAGAGGGATGGTACGGGGAGGGAGGTGGAAGGGGGGTTCAGGACTGGGAGCACATGTACACCCGTGGCAGATTCATGTTGATGTATGGCAAAACCAATACAATATTGTAAAGTAATTAGCCTCTAATTAAAATAAATAAATTTAAATTTTTTTTTTTTAAAAGAGTAGTTTACGCTTTGGTAGCTCCAGAGTTTTAAAAGGTAGGGGAAAGAGTTATGCAGCTATGATGAGATGTTTTGAAAAATAAAGCTATGAAGAAATTCTGGGAAAAACAAGCATAAATAGAAGTGATAATTTTCTAAGAATATCAGGTCTGCTTATGCTCCTTAAGCTTTCCTGAAACTGTTAACCAGGATGTAAAATGTCACTGAGAAAAAAACAGTATTTTAGGGACTAGAACTTCTTCAGTCCTATTTTTCATTTTTTTAATTTCAAAATCCACTTTTCTGAAACAAAGAGACAGTAGGCATGCATATTTCATTATAAACTCCTGCAACTCTTGGTTGGTTCCTGTGTTAATACACCATGAACAAATTTCTGAATATGCTTATTCACTTAAAGAATCCATCTGCAATTCAGGAGACCTGGTTCAACTCCTGGGTCAGGAAGAACCCCTAGAGAAGGGATAGCTGCTGCTGCTGTTAAGTCACTTCATTCGTGTCCGACTCTGTGTGACCCCATAGACGGCAGCCCACCAGGCTCCCCCGTCCCTGGGATTCTCCAGGCAAGAATACTGGAGTGGGTTGCCATTTCCTTCTCCAATGCATGAAAGAGAAAAGTGAAAGTGAAGTCGCTCAGTCTGTCCGACTGTTAGCGACCCCATGGACTGCAGCCCACCAGGCTACTCCGTCCATTGGATTTTCCAGGCAAGAGTACTGGGGTGGGGTGCCATTGCCTTCCCCGGAAGGGATAGCTACCAACTTAGTATTATTCTCAGTGTTCCCTTGTGGCTCAGCTGGTAAAGAATCTGCCTGCAATGTGGGAGACCTGGGTTCGATCCCTGGGTTGGGAAGATCTCTTGGAGAAGGGAAAGGCTACCCACTCCAGTATTCTGGCCTGGAGAATTTCCCAGGACTATATAGTCCATGGGGTCACAAAGAGTCAGACATGACTGAGTGACTTTCACTTCACATTCATTCCAACACACAAGCATGGACACACATACACACCAGATTACAAGCTAGGGCAGGGGTAGTATCTTAATCTCTTATAATAACCCATAATTCTTACCCAGTTCTTGTAAGCAGTAGGTGCTTAAAAAATGTACATCAAGTTTAACTGAAGTTTGCTTCAATGGTTTAAAACTTAGCTCATATTTTCTATAGAGAAACATGGAGCTAATAGATGGTGGATTTGACATAAGAAAACACTTAAAAGAAGAGTATTCCTAAATAGCTAAAAAATTTCCATAAATTTATGGTACACTGACATGGTATGCAGGCTAAATTTTATCTTTTTATCAGTCCCATTATTATACATTGGTTCAGCAGAAATTTTGCTGGTAAGTCAATATGGCAAATTTCAAGGGTTTTAGATTGTCTATTCAAAACCTGAACCTGCATTGACAAAAGGTATATCAAAGAAACCGATTGCACTGGCTTCTGATTAAATTAGAACTGGATAAGCTTTATTGCCTCCCTTTTTAATATCTTACCACTGAAGGCTCAGTGCAGGAAGGTTGAATTTAATTGTGTTATATCACGTTTCAGAAAGTACAGCTGTCCTTCCAGATTCTACCCACTTTTCCCTCTAGAATGATTTTCTTTAATTAAAGAGATAAGTTTCGGCCTTTTTTCTTTCTTTTTTTGGCATCAAGAGTGGCTCAAAATTAAAGACCTACAAAAAGCAGTGCACACACATGGGATAAAGACAAAAGAATATAGCTTTGATGAAGCAGAGTAGCTAGAGAGGAAGGAAGGAAAGAAAGGGATTAAAGAGGTGAAAGATACTTAAATGAAAATGAAAAACAGAAATAGCTGGAGAAGTGAGTTTTTGAGGATTTACAGACAGTACATAGCCTTCCCTGGTGGCTCACAGGTTAAAGCGTCCACTTGCAATGCCGGAGACCTAGGTTCGATCCCTGGGTCAGGAAGGTCCCCTAGAGAAGGAAATGGCAACCCACTCCAGTATTCTTGCCTGGAGAATCCCATGGAGAGAGAAGCCTTGTAGGCTACAGTCACGGGGTAGCAGAGTTGGACACAACTGAGCGACTTCACTTTCTACTTTCAGACAGTATATAGGCAGAGCTGGGATTCTGCCTCCTCTTAATTTGATTACTCTGAGACATTTATCACCCTGTCTTGCCTGCTGTAGTTCTCAGAGGTCGTACTTCTCAAAACTGAGCATGCCTATGAACCACCTGTGGATAGGATCTTATGAAAGTACAGATCCTAATCCAGTGATTCTGTAGTGTATCCTGAGCATCTGCATTTCTCACAAACTTCCAAGTGATGCTGATGTCCTCTGGGGACCACACGCTGAGTAGTGTTAGCTGACACAGTTCAGAATAAACAGGTTTCTCCATGTTGGCAATCTCGACATTTTAGGCTGAATGACTTTGTTGTGGGGAGATGTTCTATGCACTGTAGGGTATTTAGCAGCATCCTTATCCTCTGCCTACTAGATGCCAGCAGCAAATCCTCCCATTGTGACTATCAAAAATATCTTCAGACACTGCTAAATGTCCCCTGGGAGGCAGAACCACCCTAACTGAGACCACTGAACTATATTAAGACACGTGGGGCTATAATGGAGAAAGGCTGCTAGATAAAATACATGTATCTTTATAAAAGCAGCCCTATGTCTTCCAGTTCTGTTCTAGCCCTAACCCTTATCCAACCTTGGCCTGCCTTTAGAAGCAGTTGTGGGAGCCTTTACGCCAACACCTCATATGAAAATATTACAACTCAGCCAACCGCAGCCTGGCCTGCCTCCAGGGAAACCTGCCATCAGAGGGTTACCCACTCTGTTTGCTGCAGAGCTGGAAAGATCTGAGAATATTCTTAACATCTAGGAGGAATAAAATTCTTTGTACCTTTTCTTAGGGTTTAGATAAATGTTAAATTAGTAGAAATTTTTACTATTTTCAGCAATATTAAATATATCACCTATGAAATGTTATCTCAGAGATTCATTATAACTAGGGAAGCAAATAGCAAACATTATTTACAATATTTCAGAAAAATAAGGGAAGTTAGAGTGGCCTTTAGGCTGAATTTGAGTTTCTTCTTCAAGTCAAAAAGGGTAGTAAAATCATCTTTTAATCATTTTGATATTGTCATTTTCTTTTTCTTCTCCATTTGACAACCAAATTACTCAAATTTTGTTTTCCTTTATCTTCTTCATTTATTCTGTGATTCAATTATATTGAATCAATTCAGTGACTATTTGTTGGGCTCTACTAAATTACAAACTGAATGGAAGACAGATAAATAAGATAGGGTCTCTAACCTCAAAGACATTATCTATTTAGTTAAGGTAAAACTAACACAATAAAACAACCAGAGAAAAATGCAAACAGTTCTGAGAAATAGAATATTCCCTGCCTTATTAGTCAGCAAGCTACCATGGATGGTGAGCTGGTGAGTCCTGAGGAACTCAGAAAGGAAAGAATACCTGATGTCTAGCAGCCATCAGACTGTAGCCACTCCCTGTGGTGAGCCCTGAGGAAAGGAAGCTCAGGATCTGAAAACAGGATACTGGCCCCAGGTAGCTGGGTGCATTATCAAAGGAGTGATTTAAGAAAGCCTAGACTCCTGCATTTTCCCATATATAGAAAAGCACCTCCCCTCTCCCCCATCTCCTTGGAGCAATTCTCTCAGGGCTGCTTGAGATGCTCTCTCCCAGGCTTGGAGTCCTAAAAGTGAAGTGAAAGTCATTCAGTCATGTCGACTCTTTGCGACCCAATAGACTGTGTTGTCCATGGAATTCTCCAGGCCAGAATACTGGAGTGGGGAGCTGTTCCCTTCTGCAGGGAATCTTCCCAACCCAGGGATCAAGCCCAGGTCTCCCTCACTGCAGCAGATTCCTTACCAGGTGAGCCACCAGGGAAGCCCTGGAGTCCTAAAAATTCCCACCAAATAAATCATAACTCTCAACTTTTAGGTTGTGGGTATTTTTTTAAGTAGACAGTTCTAAAACTCCTGACTCCTGAACACTGTCCCTCATGTAAAAGGCTCCCAAATAATCCTTGTGGAGTGAGTGGACCAACCATGAGTGCTCTGGTTTCCAAATGCCACCAAGGCTGACAGATGGAGGCCCACCAGGGTGACACTGGTCAGAGAAGGCCTCCTGGTGAGCCCTGCGCTGAAACCTCTGCTTTGCCTCAGCAGAGCCTGGTTTCCATCACACAAGGCTGTGTCCCTGGAATGACCCCAACACCCCCTCCCCTGCCCCATCAAAATGCCTGCCGGAGAAAGCACAATGCTGCCAGCAAATATACTGCTTCCCTGCCAACCCCTGAGGATGGGCCTTGACCTTCCTTTCTTAGAGCATTTCCTTAAAAAAGGGCTCACAATTGCTAATCCTTCCTCTGTTCCTGGGAGATGTACTGCTTCTCCTACAACCCAAGAGTGTCTTTCTAAAGGACCTGGGAGCCATTCTTTTTTATGTGTAAACATCCAAGGATGGGGCCCCAGTCTCCACAGGCAGGAGGTGGAGCCCTAATTCCGTCATTGCCAGCCAATGCCCAGAGCTGCCTAGGCACATTGCCAAAGTTTCACTGGATCCCCCGCCCTCTCTCCTCCCTACTTTCCTCTTATAAATGCCTGGTCACCCCTACACAAGCCAGAAAGGAGCTCAGCTCTTTTCTCTACTGTCAGTAGCTACAGAATCAGATCCATTTTCACTGCTTTAACTTTGTTTCCTGTCCAGCTTTGTTTACCCTTGACAGGATGAAGGTGACTGGGACAACAGGCAGAATTTCCCTGTCATGGGTTCCTCTGGTGAGCCTTCTACACTCCATTTCTAGATGTTGTCAGTGCCTGGCATTCCAAGTTCTCTGCAACCCCAGGCATTTCCTACCACCAGCTCCCCTGTACCTGATGATTGTTTCTCCAGCAGTGTCTCATCTGAGGAGTGTGGTTCTGGGGTACGTGGTTGCACACGCCTGGAGGGAGCTCATATCTGAAGTCACCCCACTGTATCTAACTCCCTTAAGTGCTCAGAAACAGTGGCCCACATCATGAGCCCCTGCTAGCAAATTAACTGAAATTTCTGCTTCTCCCAGGTTTGGTGGAGAGGGAACTACTTCCCAGTTTGGAGATGAAAACACTGACCTTGGTGCATCTCCTTCTCCATTTATCCTGCACCCCTAAGATCAGAGATAAAGAACCCAAGAGGGCCTGGACTTCCTTCAGTACAACCTCCCCACATAGTAATTGAGGAGATAAAGTCCCAGGGCTTACAGCTACTACAACTACCACCACAACTTTTACATACATACTCTGCACCAGGAATTGTTTCAAATGCGTCACAAATGGCACCATTCTCCCCATTTTACAAAGGAAAATGCTGAGGCTCAAAGAAATTAAAAGTCTTACCTGAGGCTATGCAACCAACAAGAGGCAGAGCTGGAACTTAAACTCAGTTTTAAAAAAACTTAACCTAATTTCCAAACATTTCACAAATATGAAACTTAAGTCATCTTATGCCCCAAGTTTAGTAAAATATTAAGACTACCACCCCATTTTGTCAGTTACATTTTAAAAATGTGTACAAAATTATTAGGCCTGTGGATGTGGGTGATAGGGACCATGATATATAGTTAAAGTTTTTCACAAAGATTTATGTCAACTTACCCATAATCACATTTTCCTTAAATTTGGCAAAACTTCAGCGATAGTACATTTGAAAAATGAAAACTGTAAGATAAAATGTTACCCTAAGAAAGGCTGATGCTTGTAAATTGTGTTTTATGTGCCTCAGTTCAATAAAAGACTAATTCAGTGAAGAACTTTGCATATATCAAAAGTTCCATAAGGGGGCAATATGATGCCATCACATATTTCACATTAAAAAGAAAAAAAAACTATTTTACATTAAAAAAAATACTCTTTAACTGCAAAGATTTCCAGAACCACAACCACAGCTTACTCCAAAAATAATATGCTAAGAATTGATTTTAAGAATTACTGCCAGGAATTCCAAGTTCTATGAAACCTTCCCAGTGGCAATCAGAGCTATGTATCAGAAGCATAAAGGAACACTAAGAACTGAAGTTATACCTTGGGCAAGTTATACTTCTTTGGGTCTACATGTTCTTATTTATAAAATGGGGCTAACCCCACCTGCACTGCTTACTAGAGAGTGAAGTGAGTGAAAGTCACTCAGTCGTGTCCACCTCTTTACGACTCCATGGACTATACAGTTCATGGAATTCTCCAGGCCAGAATACTGAAGTGGGTAGCCTATCCCTTCTCTAGGGGATCTTCCTGACCCAGGAATCGAACTGGGGTCTCCTGCATTGCAGGCAGATTCTTTACCAACTGAGCTATCAGGAAAGCCACTGATAGGTTACTAGAGAGGGCTGGTAGAAATTCCCAGTGTAACTCTCTTGCACATGTAAGNCCCAGGAATCGAACTGGGGTCTCCTGCATTGCAGGCAGATTCTTTACCAACTGAGCTATCAGGAAAGCCACTGATAGGTTACTAGAGAGGGCTGGTAGAAATTCCCAGTGTAACTCTCTTGCACATGTAAGATTTGATTAAAAATAAGTTAATTCAAATAGATGGTGGCATCACCTGCTTGCTTCCAAGGTTCTCAAGATGACCTAAACCCAGAAGCATGAAGCAGGAAATAACCTCCTACAATTTCTTGATATAAAGGAGACCAAGTTCCTTCCTCAAATCCAATTTGTCCCCGACAGGGATTAGGGGCCACCTAGAGACATGGATCAGAACCAGTGGCACGTAGGTGGACGAGCTCCATCTGGGCTTGGGGGTTTTCCACTGGGCCACAAGAAACAGGTAGCCAAATAACTGTAGACTGTAGATGTGTCACAGATTAAATTTATGCATTTAAAACTGCTCTTGAGATTGTCATACTAAATGAAATCAGAAGTAGAAAGACAAATACATTATATCACTTATATGTGGAATCTAAAATCTGACACAAATGAACTTATTATCTACAAAAGAGAAAGAAGCAGACTCAGAGATACAGAGAATGGACATGAGGTGTCCAGAGGGAGGGTGGGGCAACATGTGGTTGCCAAGTGGGGGAAGGATCGACTGGGAGTTTGGAGAAGGACACGGCAACCCACTGCAGTATTCTTGCCTGGAAAATCCCATGGACAGAGGAGCCTGGCAGGCTACAGTCTGTGGGGGTCACAGAGTCAGACACGAATGAGCAACTCCAATTTTATTTTCTTTCTTTTGAGATTAGCAGGGGCAAAATAGTACATATAGAATGAATAAACAACAAGGTCCTACTGTNCAGTATTCTTGCCTGGAAAATCCCATGGACAGAGGAGCCTGGCAGGCTACAGTCTGTGGGGGTCACAGAGTCAGACACGAATGAGCAACTCCAATTTTATTTTCTTTCTTTTGAGATTAGCAGGGGCAAAATAGTACATATAGAATGAATAAACAACAAGGTCCTACTGTATAGCATAGAGAATTATATTTAATACCCTGTGATAAGCCATATGGAAAAGAATATTAAAAGTGTGTATATCAATATATGTAAAACTGAATCACTTAGATGTAAAACAGAAACTAATACAACATTGTAAATCAACTGTACATCAGTTAAAATTTTAAACAAAAAATAAAAATGGCTCTTGATTAACTTTTTTGAAGGTAAGTTTACAGACTTTCCAGAGAAGGCAATAGCACCCCACTCCAGTACTCTTGCCTGGAAAATCCCATGGACGGAGGAGCCTGGAAGGCTGCAGGTCGCCGAGGGTCGGACACGACTGAGCAACTTCACTTTCACTTTTCACTTTCATGCATTGGAGAAGGAAATGGCAACCCACTCTAGTGTTTTTGCCTGGAGAATCCCAGGGACGGCGGAGCCTGGTGGGCTGCTGTCTATGGGGTCGCACAGTCAGACACGACTGAAGTGACTTAGCTTAGCTTACAGACTTTCATGAAATTATGCACCAAGTAGGTTGACTTGATTTACCCACCTGCTTTTCACCTTGAAGGTAGAAACTTTAGGTGTTGAAGGCCAGGGCAATACCAACTGGTGCTAATGATTCAACCATGAATACCTTGCTTTGCACATACTCAAGAAAACTAACTTTGAATACTGCCTTACTGTTTGTGATTTGTATGTAAGCATATTGCTTTGAAAGTGAAAGTGTCAGACACTCAGTTGTATCCAACTCTTTACGACCCCATGGACTGTAGCCTGCCAGGCTCCTGTGTCCATGGAATTCTCTAGGCAAGAATATTGGAGTGGGTAGCCATTCCCTTCTCCAGGGGATCTTCCTGACCCAGGGGTTGAACACAAGTCTCCTCCACTGCAGGCAGAGTCTTTACCATCTGAGCCATCAGGGAATGTTGCTTTACAGTTTAGGGTTATATGTACGTGTTTATCTCTAGAACTAATTCTGAAAGCATTTTGAAATTCCATTATTCAAGGTGCCTTGCTTATGTGAGGGCAGTTTTTTTTACCCATCTCAAAATGAGAGTACTAAAAATCAAATGAGTCTAACATCTTGGAGATTCCCACCAAACCCCTTGGTTAACCAGATGTAAGTCATCAATCGAGGTCCCTGAAGAATTGATAGGGTAAGACTAGGTTATTTATCCTAAATTATAATATGAATTTTCAAAGGGGGTCCTTGGGAGATAAAAATTTGTTTAGCATTTTCCACAGATGTTATATATTTTAGAGACAGGAATGGAAATCATCTCATTCCAGAAAATTCATCAGATGACTCTAGTGGTAAAGAATCTGCCTGCCAATGCAGGAGACATAAGAGATATGGGTTCCACCACTGGGTTGGGAAGATCCCCTGCAGGAGGGAATCCCCTGGAGGAATACTCCAGTATTCTTGCCTGGAGAATCCCCATGAACAAGGGAGCCTGGCAGGCTACAGTTCATAGGGTTGCAAAGAGTTGGACATGACTGAAGCAACTTTAGCATGCACGCAAGCATGCATGGGGAAGAGAAAATACATAACCTTTAGTCAGAGTTATAATAGGCCCAACCCTTGAGGAAAAAAAAAAAAAAAAAGAAGGTAAGTTTACAGACTTTCCAGAGAAGGCAATAGCACCCCACTCCAGTACTCTTGCCTGGAAAATCCCATGGACGGAGGAGCCTGGAAGGCTGCAGGTCGCCGAGGGTCGGACACGACTGAGCGACTTCACTTTCACTTTTCACTTTCATGCATTGGAGAAGGAAATGGCAACCCACTCTAGTGTTTTTGCCTGGAGAATCCCAGGGACGGCGGAGCCTGGTGGGCTGCTGTCTATGGGGTCGCACAGTCAGACACGACTGAAGTGACTTAGCTTAGCTTACAGACTTTCATGAAATTATGCACCAAGTAGGTTGACTTGATTTACCCACCTGCTTTTCACCTTGAAGGTAGAAACTTTAGGTGTTGAAGGCCAGGGCAATACCAACTGGTGCTAATGATTCAACCATGAATACCTTGCTTTGCACATACTCAAGAAAACTAACTTTGAATACTGCCTTACTGTTTGTGATTTGTATGTAAGCATATTGCTTTGAAAGTGAAAGTGTCAGACACTCAGTTGTATCCAACTCTTTACGACCCCATGGACTGTAGCCTGCCAGGCTCCTGTGTCCATGGAATTCTCTAGGCAAGAATATTGGAGTGGGTAGCCATTCCCTTCTCCAGGGGATCTTCCTGACCCAGGGGTTGAACACAAGTCTCCTCCACTGCAGGCAGAGTCTTTACCATCTGAGCCATCAGGGAATGTTGCTTTACAGTTTAGGGTTGTATGTACGTGTTTATCTCTAGAACTAATTCTGAAAGCATTTTGAAATTCCATTATTCAAGGTGCCTTGCTTATGTGAGGGCAGTTTTTTTTACCCATCTCAAAATGAGAGTACTAAAAATCAAATGAGTCTAACATCTTGGAGATTCCCACCAAACCTCTTGGTTAACCAGATGTAAGTCATCAATCGAGGTCCCTGAAGAATTGATAGGGTGAGACTAGGTTATTTATCCTAAATTATAATATGAATTTTCAAAGGGGGTCCTTGGGAGATAAAAATTTGTTTAGCATTTTCCACAGATGTTATATATTTTAGAGACAGGAATGGAAATCATCTCATTCCAGAAAATTCATCAGATGACTCTAGTGGTAAAGAATCTGCCTGCCAATGCAGGAGACATAAGAGATATGGGTTCCACCACTGGGTTGGGAAGATCCCCTGCAGGAGGGAATCCCCTGGAGGAATACTCCAGTATTCTTGCCTGGAGAATCCCCATGAACAAGGGAGCCTGGCAGGCTACAGTTCATAGGGTTGCAAAGAGTTGGACATGACTGAAGCAACTTTAGCATGCACGCAAGCATGCATGGGGAAGAGAAAATACACAACCTTTAGTCAGAGTTATAATAGGCCCAACCCTTGAGGGAAAAAAAAAAAACAGAGCATGGATTCATCCATCTACTGAGTCATTATTTGCACATTCAAAACTTGCAGGTATCAAATGTACATATTTGCTTTGAAAAGAATTTTTGGAGCTGGAAAATATTCTATTCCTGGTGACAACTTTGCCATCTCCTGACTTTTGTTCTACCATAAGTAAACATTTCACAAGAGAAATTTTAATTCTTACAACTTTAAGGATTCTTACTATTGTGCTAAAAAAAAAAAATCCATGGAAAACAAAACAAAACAAAACAAAAGAATTTTGCACCTCTGGGTCCCACCCTCCTCCAGAATGCTTCACTTTGGATTTGATTCTGAGTGCTGACCCTCCGGCAAAGTGCAAAAGAAAGTTCTCGAGCAGTGAGAGAAGGCAAAGCAGAAAAAGGAAAGTAGGATAGAGCAAAGGGAAAATGTTCTATTTGTATTCAAAGCAAATTCTGTGACTATGGTGTTGCGATTGAAAAGAGCTACCCTTTGGGCAGGAGATATAAAGGCACAGGGTATAATAAATATGAGTGCTATTTTGGGAAGAGTTCAGAAAATATTTGAAATCAGAGTTGTCCTAGACCCAGGGTTTGTCTTTGGAGTTAACAAATTCTTTCGCTAGGCTCTGTGGTGTATGGCTTCAGAAAGTCTTAGCACCGCCTACAGCCTTCTTCACTTAGGCTACACACACACACACACACACACACACACACACACACACACACACACATACATATGTTAAAACGATAGCCAGATTTCTCCAAACACTGGGGTATCTTAATGCACACTGAAATTTTGGGACTGGTTTTTGCATTTAAATGAGGTTTTTGACCCTGCAATACCTGCTGAGCCAGTCATGCCCCTATAAGTCATCCTGGTCCCCTGTATGGGAAAGCTGGTTATTATCCGTGGTTCATGTCTTCAAGCTGTCAACCTGGGGACCTCTGTGCTAGCTTACACTGGGATTTTCACCCAGCTGATTCCCCTCCATGACATTATTTGGAATATTTCTGAGTGTGTTTCGTCATCTGCCATTCTGCAAGCCTGAGAACAGAGAACACTAGGATTGCCCAAAGGGATTCAACACTTGTAGGAAGTTGAAACATGAAACATGGCGTTCAGCATCAGCCCTCCCAGTCTTGCCCATCACTCTGAGTCTGTTGCTCCCTTTATCATGTGCCCTAACCCTGCACCTCAGCATCAGGGACAGACCTCCACATCCGAGTCCCACCTCCTGACTCATGCCAGGGGACCCATGGAAAAGCTAGAGTTAGCATCTTTGGTGGGCCTCTCCACCATGGTATTTGCTATGTTGGGGAATAAATTCAAAGATACACAAGACACATCCCCCACCCTTAAGCTGATAACCATCAAGTGTCAAAGGTAACCTCTCAGGTTAACAAAATGTTCTCATACCACATCCTCAGGCATGAGGAAGTGCTGTAAAACAACTAGATTGTCAAGGATGCAGATAGGTTTTATGTCTTTTGTGATATAGGTTTTAGGCCTTGTAGATAAGCCCCAAAAGGAGGTTAGGTGAGAGTGGGAAGATTTTCAATACCAAGGAAAGAAATTCAGCTGGACTCACTGGATCACTGATAAAGGTTTTTAGGCAAGAGGTAGTATAAATGATATGTGAGTTGGTAATACTACCCTATAGACAGCCTGCCAGGATATTTGCAGGGGGAAATGTCTGAAAGCAGAAAGGCCAGCTGGAAGGCTAGTGTAATTCTCTATCAGAGAAAGCACCAGGGTCTGAGCCAGAGAAACACAGAAAAATTAAGAAATAGGAAGGCTTTGCAAAGGAAGAAGCCACAGGACAGGACACAGAATGGATAAATGCAGTATAAGTCAAATTTCAACCACTAGTTCCAGAGAGAGAAATGAGTGATACCACAAGCAGAAATCCTCTTTGAGTTAATGTAAATCTGTCCCTATGGCACCAAGAACCTGTGGTTCCCCAAATGGAAATCACGGTGGCCTTAGAAGTGAATCCTACTTTCCCCAGTAGTTCATTTAGCATTTATTTAGTACTTCCTATGTGCTAGGCACTAGGCTTCCCAGGTAACTCAGTGGTAAAGAATTCACTTGCCAATGCAAGAGAAGCAGGAGCTGCAGGTTCAATCCCTGGGTTGGGAAGATGCCCTGGAGGAGGAAATGGCAACCCATTCCAGTATTCTTGCCTGGAGAATCCCATGGACAGAGGAACCTGGTGGGTTACAGTCTATGCAGTAGCAGAGTCAGACATGACTGGGTGGCTAAGCACACGTGTGCATGCATGCGTACACACACACCCACACACACACAGGAGCTAGGCATTAAGAAACCAAAAATAACGAAATAAGTTCCAGACTCCCTACGTGTTCATCATCCAGTTCATGCCTTATAGGTAATTATTTTGGTTTTCTCATCCCTAAAATATATTAATTGAACTGCCACTCAATTTTCATTCATGATTTCCCCCATAACCAATTGCTATGCAACTATCATTGTTTGAATGCATGTTCTCCTTGAGGTATCACTAGCCACTGCTAGTGAATAATAATGTGTGAATTATTGATTATGCTCCTCTTTCTAGCTGCATTGTCAAGGGGAACACACAGCTGAAAAAAAAACATCATTTTAAATGGAACATCTCCATTTTAAATGGAGAATCAGAGGCAATGGATCTTCTCAGCTTTTAGCAAAAAGTGTCCTTCCCCATGATCTGTTGGATGGAAATTTGTGCACCACTAGGAGGATGGGCAGTATGCTACACTGTCCTCAGAGCCAAAGGACACATGATTCTGGAGCATTTATTTTACTTGAATATCTGGGGTAATTTATTGATTTGAAATAGTTTATATTAAAACACTTACACCAAAACATTATGAAGCAGAACATAAATTTTGCACAAGATTTTCATTTTAATCAAGGGATTAAAAATAATTTAGTGCTGGCCTGGTTGGGAGCATGTGAAAGGATTGAGGGAGCAGAGAGAGTAAAGTAAATATATTGGCTCTTAATGCCCTCCAGGGAAACATTTTGGAACACTGATGGAAATGTCCAGCCCAGCCCAATGGCTTGTATGCTTTAGGATGAGAAAACAATCCAGGACCACTCAGTGAGACCCAAAACTCAGACTCACTGGGTATCAGTACATTTTTAAAATTCCTTTCCTTTTCCCCTATTTCTATTTTCACTAGAGCTCATATATGCTTTATAATTCTGATCCTACTGGCTACCCATTATCAGCTCAGTTCAGTCGCTCAGTCATGTCCAACTCTTTGCGACCCCATGGACTGCAGCACGCCAGGCTTCCCTGTCCATCACCAACTCCCGGAGCCTACGCAAACTCATGTCCATCACGTTAGTGATGCCATCCAACATCTCATCCTCTGTTGTCCCCTTATCCTCCCACCTTCAATCTTTCCCAGCATCAATGTCTTTTCAAATGAGTCACTTCTCATCAGGTGGCCAAAGTATTAGTTTCAGCTTCAACATCAGTCCTTCCAGTGAATATTCAGGACTGATTTCCTTTAGGATGGACTGGATGGATCTCCTTGCTGACCAAGGGACTCTAAAGAGTCTTCTCCAACACCACAGTTCAAAAGCATCAGTTCTTCAGCACTCAGCTTTCTTTATAGTCCAACTCTCACATTCATACATGACTACTGGAAAAACCATAGCTTTGACTAGACGGACTTTTGATGACAAAGTCACGTCTCTGCTTTTTAATATGCTGTCTAGATTGGTCATAGCTTTTCTTCCAAGGAGCAAGCGTCTTTTAATTTAATTTTTAATTTAATTTAAATCCCTCTTTTAATTTCATGGCTGCAGTCACCATCTGCAGTGAGTTTGGAGCCCAAGAAAATAAAGTCTGTCACTGTTTCCATTGTTTCCCCATTTATTTGCCATGAAGTGATGGGACCAGATGCCATCATCTTTGTTTTCTGAATATTGAGCTTTAAGCCAACTTTTTCACTCTCCTCTTTCACTTTCATCAAGAGGCTTTTTAGTTCCTCTTCACTTTCTGCCATAAGGGTAATGTCATCTGCATATCTGAGGTTATTGAAATTTCTCCTGGCAATCTTGATTCTAGCTTATGCTTCATCCAGCCTGGCATTTCACATGATGTACTCTGCATATAAGTTAAATAAGCACAGAGACAGTATACAGCCTTGACGTACTCCTTTCCCAATTTGGAACCAGTCCATTGTTCCATGTCCAGTTCTTACTGTTGCTTCTTGACCTGCATACAGATTTCTCAGGAGAAGGTAAGGTGGTCTGGTATGCCCATTGCTTGAAGAATTTTCCAGAGTTTGTTGTGATCCACACAGTCATGGACTTGATAATTCTATGAAATCAAAGAGCAAGCTGTGAACAGAATGACTGCATTAGAGCTGACAGCAATATGCATACATGCTAAGTTGTTTCAGTTGTGTCCCACTCTTTGCAACCCCATGGACTATAGCTTGCCAGGCTCCTCTGTCCATGGTATCCTCCAGGCAAACATACTGGAACGGGTTTTCCTTCCCTTCTCCAGGGGATCTTCCCAACCCAGGGATGGAACCCACATCTTTTACGTCTCCTGCGTTGGCAGGCAGGTTCTTTACCACTACTCCCACCTGGGAAGCCCCAATAGTGGTATCTATGAGGTTAAATACTTGTGAAGATGGACACCATTATCTGCATAACACTGGCCACCCCCCTCCATCCATGAACAAGTGATGTGTCCTGACTAAAATGTCAGTAGCTCAAATTCAAGGTTTGTATATATTGTCTGCTTTTGGTTTCACCCCACCTCTCAAGGTCTTTAAAGAGTTTAATATTCCAAATTCTCTGCCCCTCTAAAATGTCTGTGTAAATCTTGACTCAAAGGAAGTCATCTCCATAGTAACCATGGATGAATCTAGATGGGAGAGTGATTTTGTATCTCTTCAACTGAAATGAGACAATCTGATTCAAACTGTACGATTTTTGATGCTAGAGATGATGACCAAATTCTCTGCCCCTCTAAAATGTCTGTGTAAATCTTGACTCAAAGGAAGTCATCTCCATAGTAACCATGGATGAATCTAGATGGGAGAGTGATTTTGTATCTCTTCAACTGAAATGAGACAATCTGATTCAAACTGTACGATTTTTGATGCTAGAGATGATGAATTCAATTATTAAACACAAAATTATTGAAATCTGTCCCCTGCGGCATTTAGGTAAAGTGGCCATATGATTTTCCCAGAGTTTAGCAGTTCTTGTGTCTGATTTCTGGGCCCTTTTGCAGCTGAGCTTGGGTATAACAGCAGGGTGACTTCCACGGGCAAAGCTATAGAATCTCACAGCTTAGAAAGACTCTTAATGAGGTCCAGAGCAGAGCAGGCCTGCATCCCCCATACAGAAGTGTTCACAGGGTATGGGCAGCTCTATGATAACTGGGAGGAGAGAGGGAGGATGGCAACAGTCAACAGTGCCCTCACTGAACAGAAACAGCAAAGCACTGATGGAAGTAGGGGGCTCAGCAGACTGGTTTCCCCCCAGACAACGGTGCTCCCTCCCACCCCTCTATTTGGAGGCATAATTTTGGGACGTTTTACACTTCCTGGAAATCCTGCGATGGAGAAGCAAGGTGTGGGAAAAGGTGAACTGCTCCCTTGGCTCTCTGGGGAGCTTAACCTACCTAGTCCCCACGCAGGTGCAGGTGGATCCAGCTGCGGCCAAGAGCCACAGTCCCAGTGCCTGACTCCATGCTGCCCTGCCCCAGCACATCTGACAGCCACTCAGGGGCTTACAGGGCAAGCAGGTCCCCAGGAACAAGAGGCTCCCTCAGCTCCAGGAGGAGAAAAACTGTGGGTGGGAATGACTAGCTAACTTTAGTTGATAACTTTAAATATTTAGCTATATAGTATATGGCTGTTTTCAAACTGCTGAATTTTATCAAGCATCAGTAATCAATTTCCAAGAAACATCATCAGGGAAACATATTAGACCAAAGCCCAGTGATTGGATCAGCAAAAGCCAGAATGTGACCACTCTACAGGACAAATAAACAGAATGCAAGGGGGAGGAAAGCAGAGGCTGGAAAAACAGAGACTTCAGAAACCATTCAGGCAGCTACACTGCTAAATAGACACTTGCCTGGATGGAATAAGCTAACGGTAACATCATTCATGAGACAGTTGGAGTGATTTAAATAACGGCTGGATATTTGGCGAATCTAAGAAATTATTGCTAATTTTTTAACGTGATAATGGCACCCCACTCCAGTACTCTTGCTGGGAAAATTCCATGGACAGAAGAGCCTGGTAGACTGCAGTCCATGGGGTTGCTAAGAGTTGGACTCGACTGGGAGACTTTACTTTCACTTTTCACTTTCATGTATTAGAGAAGGAAATGGCAACCCACTCCAGTATTCTTGCCTGGAGAATCCCAGGGATGGAGGAGCCTGATGGGCTGCCATCTATGGGGTTGCACAGGGTCGGACACGACTGAAGTGACTTAGCAGCAGCAGCAATGGTATTGAAGCTCCAATACTTTGGCCATCTGATGCAAAGAGCCAACTCATTGGAAAAGACCCTGATGCTGAGAAAGATTGAGGGCAGGAGGAAAAGAGGCTGACAGAGGATGAGATGGTTAGATGGCATCACCGACTCAATGGACATGAGTTGGAGCAAACTCCAGGAGATAGTGAAGGACAAGGAAGCCTGGAGTGCTGTAGTCCACAGAATCACAAAGANATTGAAGCTCCAATACTTTGGCCATCTGATGCAAAGAGCCAACTCATTGGAAAAGACCCTGATGCTGAGAAAGATTGAGGGCAGGAGGAAAAGAGGCTGACAGAGGATGAGATGGTTAGATGGCATCACCGACTCAATGGACATGAGTTGGAGCAAACTCCAGGAGATAGTGAAGGACAAGGAAGCCTGGAGTGCTGTAGTCCACAGAATCACAAAGAGTCAGATATGACTTAGTGACTGAACAAGAACAATGGTCTTAAAGTCACATGTTAAAACCAGTCTTTCATCTTTTAGAAATATACAATGAAATACTAACGAATGACGTGATGTGATAGCTGGGATTTGCTTCAAAATTATCTATTGTCAGGGGAAAGAAAACATGATTAGATAGAGAAGAAACAAGTCTGGCCAGGAATTGACCTCTGTTGAAGCCAGAACATAGCATATGAGGGTTCATGAGAGCATTCTTCCTAGTTTTCATAGTTTTTTCTCCTCCCAGCCTGCCTGCCTTTCTCCCTTCCTTCCTTTTAACCGTGTCTATACACTAGACTGGAAGAAAAATAGAAGTATTTTGGACCAAATGTTTTTCCATGTTAAATGGGGATATTATTTATACCAAAACATTTACTATATCAAGACAGTGTATAAGGGAAAGCAATTCTGAATCCAGAAGAATGAGCTTTCAATCTCACCTTACCAGCTGGGTGACCTTGAGCAAATCATTAAACCTTGCAGAATCACACTGACAATTTTCTCACTTGTCAAACCATAATAAAACCACTCTGCTTTGTTGTAAAAGTCTGCAAGAATGTTTGAAAAGTGACAAGAATAGGATAGGCTTTCAGTACACCGAAGTCACAAAAATTGAACATAGACACTAGCGTTCCCATCGTTTCTGCAAAGATGTAAATTTTTTGAGCAAAAACAGAAGACATCATTCTTGATTTGGAAAACTTTCACATTTTACTATTTAATTAGCAATTTTCTTGGGTTTGCTTTTAATGCAAATTTCTTCCTTTAGTCTGGGATAACATCCCTAGAAAACAGCAAGCAGTTTAAATTTCAAAATTAAATGTAGGTCTGATAATAAAATCATCTTAGATTATTAAATTTTACCTGATTCTCACACCAGATTCTGGCAAAATAGTTTCTGTGTGTGTATTTATCTGTAAGCATATCCTTGTATTAGGATTTTTGAAATCCACCAGCTCTTGCAAGTTTAATAATGTGAAAGAAAGGACTAAAGGAGGAATGCTACCGTCAGCACCACATATCCCGCCATCCCTCCTGGAAGATGGGAGATGCTCCATTGGCGCTCTGTTGGCTTTGCTTCCCTCACCTCTTTGCATCCTAATCATTCCCCCGTCTCTCCTGCACCTTCAGTTTTTCCTTCACTACTAGGTCATTCCCTTGAGCATAAAATATGCCTTAATAGTCACCTATTTAAGAAAAAAATCTCTCCCTTGACCTTTTGTCCCCATTCAGCTTTTGCCCCATCCCTCAGCTCTTTATAGCCGCACTCTAAAAGATGGACAAATACTCACTTTCCATTCTCTCTCCAACCACTCTAACCATCTTTCTTTCCCACTGTGCCCATGAAACAACTCTTATCAAGGACCTTCACCAAACACAGCAGTCAGTTCTTTGTCCTCGCCCAGTTGCATTTTGACACAGACTTCCACACTCGTCTTCACAAATCACTTTCTTCTCTTAGCATCCATGGTCCCTCACTCCAAGTTCTCCAGTTCCAACTTTTACTTCTGTGCCCACCTGCTAATTATAAAAGCCCAGGACTAAGTCTAGGAGAAGGCAATGGCACCCCACTCCAGTATTCTTGCCTGGAAAATCCCATGGATGGAGGAGCCTGGTAGGCTGCAGTCGATAGGGTCACTAAAGGTCAGACACAACTAAGCGACTTCACTTTCACTTTTCACTTTCCTGCATTGGAGAAGGAAATGGCAACCCACCCCAGTGTTCTTGCCTGGAGAATCCCAGAGACGGGGGAGCCTGGTAGGCTGCTGTCTCTTGGGTTGCACAGAGTCGGACATGACTGAAGCGACTTAGCAGCAGCAGCAGCAGCAGGACTAAGTCTTCAGTTCTTTTATCTTCCACCCCACCCTACCCCACCATAGATGTCATCAAGGCCCATGATTTTAGATGCTATCTATTCACTGAAGACAGTCATGTTTTCATCTTCAGCCCTGACTTCTCTAACTAAGCTCTGGGCCCATAAATACTATTATTTAACCAACATTCACATTTGGGGGTCTAATTGGCATTTCGAAGCTAACAAAAAATAAATAAATAAATAAATAAATAAACTCAAAAGGGATTAAAAAAAAAAAAAAAGCTAACATTTCCAAATGGGATTCCAAATTTTCCCTTAATAATCTGCACCTCTTCATATTCATGGTGGGAAAAGAGATTATCGGTAGTTTTGTAGAAGTCCTTTTAAAGATGTTTGGGTTCTGTAAATCATTCAACAGATATTATATTATAGACACTGAGCTGAGAGCTGAAGATATCAAGAGGGATGAGATAGCACGTCCACATTCAAGAAGTTCGATACAGAATAAAAATGTAGCTAAATGCCCTGGCTTTGACATGTGCCTAAACTTTGACGTGTGGCTTTAACATGTGCCTGGCTTTGATAGTTGCCTAAACTTGGCAACTTCTTGCCTTTGGTTTCCTCATCTCTAAGGTGATAATGGGCTTTCCCCAGTGGCTCAGTTGGGAAAGAATGCCTGTCAGTGAAGGAGAGACAAGAGACATGAGTTTGATCCCTGGGTTGGGAAGATCCCCTGGAGAAGGAAATAGCAATCCACTCCAGTATTCTTGCTTGGAAAATTCCATGGACAGAGGAGCCTGGTTGTCTACAGTCCACAGGGACACAAAGAGTCAGACACGACTGAGTGCACATGCACACACCAGGTGATAATAATAGAAATAATAATTATACTTTTCTCATATGACTGTTGTGAGAAAATAAGAAATAAAGCAATAAAAACACAAATGATTATGTCAGTACTTGGCACATTAAAAAAAGCACTCAATATATGTCACCTTTTAAATAAGTGGTTAAAATTGCATGCCTATCATCACCTGAAACTCAAAGTATCTTTTCCTTTATGCCTGGAAGGGAGATAAATATATAAATAAATAGGAAATTATGCAATATACTTGAAAAGCAATGCAAAAAAAATGATGTAAATTCTGAAAGAAAATGTTCTCCAACAAAATGCCCAAACCAAACAATTGTCATATAACCATACACTGCATGGGATGTCTTTTTTCTCTGTCCTATGCTCCCTTTTTTCATCTTTGTCTGATGGTCATCTCTTTCCTCTCAAGTATTCTTCATGAAAAAGGCACCCAACTTTTAAAAGCATATTCTTTCTTTCTCCCTCCTATACACAGGGATCTGTTACATTATAAAGCTGAGCAAGCAGAACCACTGTGTTTAAATGCCAGTTATGGAAAACCATAAATGAAGCCTATCATTCAGTTTCCTGCAGAAACACTTTGCTTTGATTCCCAGACTATTAGGACTGGTTTCCCTTAGAAGCATGGCCCTTCCTTAGGAATACAGAGGGAAAGTTTAAAGGTAAGCACTGGGAAGCAAGCCTGCTCTGCAGAGCCACGAGTCCTCGTTGGATCACTTGAGATCAGCTTTTTACAATCCTGGTTGAAAACATTTCAGTAATGCCATGATAATAAAGAATCGCCCTGCAATGCAGGAGACCTGGGTTTGATCCCTGGGTCAGGAAGATCCCCTGGAGAAGGAAACGGCAACCCACTCCAGTATTCTGGAGAATTCTATGGACAGGGGAACCTGTAAAGCATGACTGAGTGACTAACACTTTCACTTTTCAACGTCGTGAACTATCTGAAATTTCCCTAGATGCTCTTACTCATCAAGCTAACCATCCAACCCTAGGTTTTCCTAAGACTCCTCCCAATTTTTGTTATAACCATAATTTAATGTATCCTACTGTTAAGATACCATATATCAAATTTTCTCACCGTTTGTTATGTTTTTCTGGGTGGCACACTTAACAGTACACAGATAAATTTTTTTACTGACATCTTTGCATTCACATAAAGCATTGGAAAACTGAACCCATCAAATTTCACATCAGTCCTGAGGTGTGTGCTCTTTAAGGATCATAGGTGAAGAGATGGAGACCCAGAGACATTGCTGAATCTATAACACAACTGGAATGGGGGTGATGGAGCCTGAGGGTAAAATGCTTCCCTTTTTTGTTTTTTCTTCAAGATTTCTTTACCTGTGCAGCCTAATCAGCTTCCTGAACAAGGGGCATCATCCTGAAGATATCTGCATTCTTCTTAAGAAGAGATAAGAAAAAAGTGTCTTCATGGCACATAATTAGCTGTATTCATTTTCCCAGCTCTCTTAAAGCCAACAAATTCCTCTGTGTCCTTCCTTTGCTTTATTTTCATGAGGACTTTATTGACAAGCAAAGTTTCTTGCTTCTATTCAGAATCTATAAGTTATGAATTAGCGTCTTCAGAGATAAAGGGGAGGATAAGTGCTTCCATACGTGGAAATTCCACAGCAAAGTCAACAGCACATTATTAATGCTCCCTGAAGTCCACCCTTAATACAGCACGGAAAGAGCCAGTTTTGTGTCAGGAACTTCTCACTGGAACCTGGGAGGGAAGCATTAAACTATTAATACCTCTTTCCAGATGGAGAAACAGACTCAAATGAAGAAGATCTACAGATGGAGTTGCCTGGACTCCCTCAGCCAGTGTATGGCCAAACTGGGACTTAAAGGAGGCTTCTCTTACTCTGTGCCCATGCTTTTTCCCTTCTGCAGTCTGGAAGACAAATCTTCTCTCTTAGAGCATCTTTGGAACATCTGAACAAATCTGAAGATCTGTACCCTAACCCAGTTCCACCCAGAACCCCTGTTCTGCTACAACCCTTGGGCCAGCCTCAGACACTCATTGGCTCAAACGTCCCTGGTGGTACAGCGGATAAGAATTCACTTGCCAATGTAGGGAACATGGGTTCAATCCTTGGTCCAGGAATATTCCACATGCCCCAGAGCAACTAAGCCCGTGTATGAGCCACAGCTACTGAGTCCAAACTCTAGAGCCCTCAAACCATAACTACTGAGCCCATGTGCTGCAGCTACTGAAGCCTGCATGCCTAGAGCTTATGCTCCATTACAGGAGAAGCCACCAAAATGAGAAGCCCATGCACAGCAATGAAGAGTGGCCCCAGCTCACCACAACTAGAGGAAGCCCACCACATGCAGCAACAAAGACCTAGTGCAGCAAAAATTTCACAGGTGCTTACCAAAATATTACTCCTCTATACGTCACTAATTAGGGCTTCCTCAATGGCTAAGTGGGTAAAGAACCTACTTGCAATGCAGGAAACACAGGAGACACTGATTCCATCCCTGTGTGGGGAAGATCTGCTAGAGAAGGAAATGGCAACCCACTCCAGTATTCTTGCCTAGAAAATCCTATGCAAAGAGGAGCCTAGTGGGCTACAGTCTATAGGGTTGCAAAGAATCAGATACAATTGAGTAACTAAGTACGACATCACTAATTGGTTGAATAACCTCATATGAGTGACTAGCTGTAGCTCCCAAAAATGCATTTAACTGAGGTTACTTTCTTTTATTATTCAAAGTTTATGACTGGATCCAAACATAGTGATTTTTCAGAAAAGCAAATAGCATAAAAATAAAACAACACTAAGTTTAGAAATAATGAGTCATATTCTAATAACAAAGTGGTATATGGGCCATTCCACAGCATATACACATTTCCTCTATATCAGACTCCCTAGATTTCCATAGGGAAGAGAAGCTGCTATTTAAAATTTAGCTCAAGGAAATCAAAAAAAAAAAAAAAAAGCTAACATTTCCAAATGGGATTCCAAATTTTCCCTTAATAATCTGCACCTCTTCATATTCATGGTGGGAAAAGAGATTATCGGTAGTTTTGTAGAAGTCCTTTTAAAGATGTTTGGGTTCTGTAAATCATTCAACAGATATTATATTATAGACACTGAGCTGAGAGCTGAAGATATCAAGAGGGATGAGATAGCACGTCCACATTCAAGAAGTTCGATACAGAATAAAAATGTAGCTAAATGCCCTGGCTTTGACATGTGCCTAAACTTTGACGTGTGGCTTTAACATGTGCCTGGCTTTGATAGTTGCCTAAACTTGGCAACTTCTTGCCTTTGGTTTCCTCATCTCTAAGGTGATAATGGGCTTTCCCCAGTGGCTCAGTTGGGAAAGAATGCCTGTCAGTGAAGGAGAGACAAGAGACATGAGTTTGATCCCTGGGTTGGGAAGATCCCCTGGAGAAGGAAATAGCAATCCACTCCAGTATTCTTGCTTGGAAAATTCCATGGACAGAGGAGCCTGGTTGTCTACAGTCCACAGGGACACAAAGAGTCAGACACGACTGAGTGCACATGCACACACCAGGTGATAATAATAGAAATAATAATTATACTTTTCTCATATGACTGTTGTGAGAAAATAAGAAATAAAGCAATAAAAACACAAATGATTATGTCAGTACTTGGCACATTAAAAAAAGCACTCAATATATGTCACCTTTTAAATAAGTGGTTAAAATTGCATGCCTATCATCACCTGAAACTCAAAGTATCTTTTCCTTTATGCCTGGAAGGGAGATAAATATATAAATAAATAGGAAATTATGCAATATACTTGAAAAGCAATGCAAAAAAAATGATGTAAATTCTGAAAGAAAATGTTCTCCAACAAAATGCCCAAACCAAACAATTGTCATATAACCATACACTGCATGGGATGTCTTTTTTCTCTGTCCTATGCTCCCTTTTTTCATCTTTGTCTGATGGTCATCTCTTTCCTCTCAAGTATTCTTCATGAAAAAGGCACCCAACTTTTAAAAGCATATTCTTTCTTTCTCCCTCCTATACACAGGGATCTGTTACATTATAAAGCTGAGCAAGCAGAACCACTGTGTTTAAATGCCAGTTATGGAAAACCATAAATGAAGCCTATCATTCAGTTTCCTGCAGAAACACTTTGCTTTGATTCCCAGACTATTAGGACTGGTTTCCCTTAGAAGCATGGCCCTTCCTTAGGAATACAGAGGGAAAGTTTAAAGGTAAGCACTGGGAAGCAAGCCTGCTCTGCAGAGCCACGAGTCCTCGTTGGATCACTTGAGATCAGCTTTTTACAATCCTGGTTGAAAACATTTCAGTAATGCCATGATAATAAAGAATCGCCCTGCAATGCAGGAGACCTGGGTTTGATCCCTGGGTCAGGAAGATCCCCTGGAGAAGGAAACGGCAACCCACTCCAGTATTCTGGAGAATTCTATGGACAGGGGAACCTGTAAAGCATGACTGAGTGACTAACACTTTCACTTTTCAACGTCGTGAACTATCTGAAATTTCCCTAGATGCTCTTACTCATCAAGCTAACCATCCAACCCTAGGTTTTCCTAAGACTCCTCCCAATTTTTGTTATAACCATAATTTAATGTATCCTACTGTTAAGATACCATATATCAAATTTTCTCACCGTTTGTTATGTTTTTCTGGGTGGCACACTTAACAGTACACAGATAAATTTTTTTACTGACATCTTTGCATTCACATAAAGCATTGGAAAACTGAACCCATCAAATTTCACATCAGTCCTGAGGTGTGTGCTCTTTAAGGGTCATAGGTGAAGAGATGGAGACCCAGAGACATTGCTGAATCTATAACACAACTGGAATGGGGGTGATGGAGCCTGAGGGTAAAATGCTTCCCTTTTTTGTTTTTTCTTCAAGATTTCTTTACCTGTGCAGCCTAATCAGCTTCCTGAACAAGGGGCATCATCCTGAAGATATCTGCATTCTTCTTAAGAAGAGATAAGAAAAAAGTGTCTTCATGGCACATAATTAGCTGTATTCATTTTCCCAGCTCTCTTAAAGCCAACAAATTCCTCTGTGTCCTTCCTTTGCTTTATTTTCATGAGGACTTTATTGACAAGCAAAGTTTCTTGCTTCTATTCAGAATCTATAAGTTATGAATTAGCGTCTTCAGAGATAAAGGGGAGGATAAGTGCTTCCATACGTGGAAATTCCACAGCAAAGTCAACAGCACATTATTAATGCTCCCTGAAGTCCACCCTTAATACAGCACAGAAAGAGCCAGTTTTGTGTCAGGAACTTCTCACTGGAACCTGGGAGGGAAGCATTAAACTATTAATACCTCTTTCCAGATGGAGAAACAGACTCAAATGAAGAAGATCTACAGATGGAGTTGCCTGGACTCCCTCAGCCAGTGTATGGCCAAACTGGGACTTAAAGGAGGCTTCTCTTACTCTGTGCCCATGCTTTTTCCCTTCTGCAGTCTGGAAGACAAATCTTCTCTCTTAGAGCATCTTTGGAACATCTGAACAAATCTGAAGATCTGTACCCTAACCCAGTTCCACCCAGAACCCCTGTTCTGCTACAACCCTTGGGCCAGCCTCAGACACTCATTGGCTCAAACGTCCCTGGTGGTACAGCGGATAAGAATTCACTTGCCAATGTAGGGAACATGGGTTCAATCCTTGGTCCAGGAATATTCCACACGCCCCAGAGCAACTAAGCCCGTGTATGAGCCACAGCTACTGAGTCCAAACTCTAGAGCCCTCAAACCATAACTACTGAGCCCATGTGCTGCAGCTACTGAAGCCTGCATGCCTAGAGCTTATGCTCCATTACAGGAGAAGCCACCAAAATGAGAAGCCCATGCACAGCAATGAAGAGTGGCCCCAGCTCACCACAACTAGAGGAAGCCCACCACATGCAGCAACAAAGACCTAGTGCAGCAAAAATTTCACAGGTGCTTACCAAAATATTACTCCTCTATACATCATTAATTAGGGCTTCCTCAATGGCTAAGTGGGTAAAGAACCTACTTGCAATGCAGGAAACACAGGAGACACTGATTCCATCCCTGTGTGGGGAAGATCTGCTAGAGAAGGAAATGGCAACCCACTCCAGTATTCTTGCCTAGAAAATCCTATGCAAAGAGGAGCCTAGTGGGCTACAGTCTATAGGGTTGCAAAGAATCAGATACAATTGAGTAACTAAGTACGACATCACTAATTGGTTGAATAACCTCATATGAGTGACTAGCTGTAGCTCCCAAAAATGCATTTAACTGAGGTTACTTTCTTTTATTATTCAAAGTTTATGACTGGATCCAAACATAGTGATTTTTCAGAAAAGCAAATAGCATAAAAATAAAACAACACTAAGTTTAGAAATAATGAGTCATATTCTAATAACAAAGTGGTATATGGGCCATTCCACAGCATATACACATTTCCTCTATATCAGACTCCCTAGATTTCCATAGGGAAGAGAAGCTGCTATTTAAAATTTAGCTCAAGGAAATCAAGCAGCAATAAAAAGAATAATACCATTTGTATTGAATATATCAGCCTCTTCCAAAATGTTTCTGTTTCTGCTCACAACTGCCCTGCAAAGCAGAAACTAGCTCCATTTTAGAAATAAGAAGATCAAGGCTCAGGAGTGATTATATTATTTGCCAGAAGATGCATACCAAGAAATTGAATTGGTGTGTGTCTGACTCTATAGCTTTTTTACTCTATCCTGACAGATTACATGTGTTTCTTAGTTGTACACACTATACTAATCAGCTATCTCTTCAGTTGTAGGTAATTTTCTTATTACACAACAGTCATAATAGTAATTTTTAGTCACTTAGATGTGTCTGACTTTGTGACCCATGGACTACAGCTGACCAGGCTCCACCATCCATTAGACTTCCCAGGCAAGAATACTGGAATGGGTTGCCATTTCCTTCTCCAGGGAATTTTCTCACCCAGAGATGAAATCTAGGTCTACTGCATTGGTAGGCAGATTCTTTACCACTGAGCCTCCATGATAATAGTAATATCTAAAGTTTATTGAGTATTTATCAAGTGTCAGGAATTTAACATGTAGAATGAAGCAGGGCAAAGCCTAATAGATTTCTGCCAAGAGAATGCACTGGTCATAGCAAACACCCTCTTCCAACAACACAAGAAAAGACTCGACACATGGACATCACCAGATGGTCGGCACCAAAATAAATTCTTTTCAGCCAAACATGGAGTTGCTCTATACAGTCAGCAAAAACAAGACCAGGAGCTGACTGTGGCTCAGATCATGAACTCCTTATTGCCAAATTCAGACTGAAATTGAAGAAAGTAGGGAAAACCACTAGACCATTCAGATATGACCTAAATCAAATCCCTTATGACTATACAGTGGAAGTAAGAAATAGATTTAAGGGACTAGATCTGATAGAGTGCCTGATGAACTATGGATGGAGGTTTGAGACATTGTACAGGAGACAGGGATCAAGACCATCCCCATGTAAAAGAAATGCAAAAAAGCAAAATGACTGTCTCAGGAGGCCTGACAAATAGCTGTGAAAAGAAGAGAAGTGAAAAGCAAAAGAGAAAAGGAAAGATATACCCATTTGAATGCAGAGTTCCAAAGAATAGCAAGAAGAGATAAGAAAGCCTTCCTCAGCGATCAATGCAAAGAAATAGATGAAAACAACAGAATGGGAAAGACTAGAGATCTCTTCAAGAAAATTAGAGATACCAAGGGAACATTTCATGCAAAGATGGGCTCAATAAAGGACAGAAATGGTATGG
>SJYX01014575.1:305719-323748 GCA_006410675.1 Oreotragus oreotragus
GGGCTCCAAAATCACTGCAGATGGTGACTGCAGCCATGAAATTAAAAGATGCTTACTCCTTGGAAGGGAAGTTATGACCAACCTAGACAGCATATTCAAAAGCAGAGACATTACTTTGCCAACAAAGGTCCGTCTAGTCAAAGTTACGGTTTTTCCAGTGGTCATGCATGGATGTGAGAGTTGAACTATAAAGAAATCTGAGCACAGAAGAATTGACGCTTTTGAACTGTGGTGTTGGAGAAAATGCTTGAGAATTCCTTGGACTGCAAGGAGATCCAACCAGTCCATCCTAAAAGAGACCAGTCCTGGGTGCTCTTTAGAAGGACTGATGTTGAAGCTGAAACTCCAATACTTTGGTCACCTGATGCGAAGAGCTGACTCATTTGNGTGTTGGAGAAAATGCTTGAGAATTCCTTGGACTGCAAGGAGATCCAACCAGTCCATCCTAAAAGAGATCAGTCCTGGGTGCTCTTTAGAAGGACTGATGTTGAAGCTGAAACTCCAATACTTTGGTCACCTGATGCGAAGAGCTGACTCATTTGAAAAGACCCTGATGCTGGGAAAGATTGAGGGCAGGAGGAGAAGGGGACGACAGAGGATGAGATGATTCGATGCCATCACCAACTCGATGGACATGGTTTGGGTGGACTCCAGGAGTAGGTGATTGACAGGGAGGCCTGGCATGCTGCAGTTCATGGGGTCCCAAAGAGACGGACACAACAGAATGACTGAACTGAACTGAACTCACGAAATGCTTCAGTTCAGTTCAGTTCTGTTGCTCAGTAGGTCCCACTCTGAGTGATTGCACCATTGTTATTATTTGGGTCATGAAGATCATTTTTGCACAGTTCTTCTGTGTATACTTGCCACCTCTTCTTAATATTTTCTGCTTCTCTTAGGTCCCTACCATTTCTCTCCTTTATTGAGCCCATCTTTGCATAAAATGGTCCTTTGGTATCTCTGATTTTCTTGAAGAGATCTCTGGTCTTTCCCATTCTATTGTTTTCCTCTGTTTCTTTGCACTGATCACTGAGGAAGGCTGCCTTATCTCTCCTTGCTATCTTTGGAACTCTGCATTCAAATGGGTATATCTTTTCTTTCCTCCTTTGCTTTTCGCTTCTCTTCTTTTCACAGCTATTTGTCAGGCCTCCTCAGACAGCCATTTTGCTTTTATGTATTTCTTTTTCTTGGGGATGGTCTTGCTCCTTGTCTCCTGTACAATGTCACAAACCTCCATCCACAGTTCATCAGACACTGTGTCTATCAGATCTAGTCCCTTAAATCTATTTCTCACTTCCACTGTATAATCGTTAGGGATTTGATTTAGGTCATACCTGAATGGTCTAGTAGTTTTCCCTACTTTCTTCCATTTAAGTCTGGTTTTGGCAATAAAGAGTTCATGATCTGAGCCACAATCACCTCCCAGTCTTGTTTTTGCTGACTGCATAGAGCTTCTCCATCTTTGGCTGCAAAGAATATAATCAATCTGATTTCGGTGTTGAACATCTGGTGATGTCCATGTGTAGAGTCTTTTCTTGTGTTGTTGGAAGAGGCTGTTTGCTATGATCAGTACATTCTTTTGGCAGAACTCTATTAGCCTTTGCCTTGCTTCGTTCTGTACTCCAAGGCCAAATTTCCCTGTTACTCCAGGTTTTTCTTGACTTCCTACTTTTGCATTTCAGTCCCCTATAATGAAAACGACAACTTTTTTAGATGTTAATTCTAGAACGTCTTGTAGGTCTTCACAGAACTGTTCAACTTCAGCTTCTTCAGCATTACTGGTCGGGGCATAGACTTGGATTACCATGATATTGAATAGTTTGCCTTGGAACAGAAATCTCTGTGTCGTTTTTGAGACTGCATCCAGGTACTGCATTTCAGACTCTTTTGTTGACTATGATGGCTACTCCATTTCTTCTAAGAGTTTCTTGTCCACAGTAGTAGATATAATGGTCATCTGAGTTAAATTCACCCTTTCCAGTCCATTCTAGTTCACTGATTCCTAAAATGAATGCTTAAAACTTAGTAAAATGTAGACATTACTACCAGCCTGATTTACAGATGAAGAAATTGACCAAGAGGAAGAAAGGGACTTTCCTAAGGTCATACATGGAGCAAGCAACAGAACCAGCATTTGTACCCAAGTAGCTTAGAAGGCCATATGATCAGCCCAGCCACTGCAGTGTCTTTTCTCAATGGGTGGCTTACCTTCGAGAAACCCAACGTGCCAGGCATTACACGATAGGACTCAAAACCTTATTTCAGAAAGGAGTGGAACATTCCCAGCTTCTCTAGGAAAGGTCAACAACCAGAAACTAGTTCAAGATTGTGAAATAACATCCATCTTCAACCATTCTGTCTAACTCATAGTACCATTTGGGGCTATCAGTTTATCTGTAGTAAATTCAAAGATGACTGCTGCTGCTGCTGCAGCTGCTAAGTCGCTTCAGTCGTGTCTGACTCTGTGAGACCCCATAGACAGAAGCCCACCAGGCTCCCCCATCCTTGGGATTCTCCAGGCAAGAATACTGGAGTGGGTTGCCATTTCCTTCTCCAGTGTGTGAAAGTGAAAAGTGAAAGGGAAGTCGCTCAGTTGTGTCCGACTCTTAGCGACCCCATGGACTGCAGCCTGCCAGGCTCTGCCATCCTTGGGATTTTCCAGGCAAGAGTACTGGAGTGGGGTGCCATCACCTTCTCTGTCAAAGATGACAGAACTTTACAAATCCTGAAAAAGCCATGATGTCAGGGCATAACTTCATCATGACTAACCAAATCCTACAAATTTTCATTCGTCTAGTCCAATGATCCATCCCAAAGCCTCCAAAGCACAAGTTAGATTCTCAAAGCAATAGCTCAGTGTGCAGCAATAGGAGTAGAAGGCAGGGGAAAGAGAGACTGTGAGCTTCAGGGAAAAAAAAAAAAAGCCGTGCTGATACTCTCCTTCAGCTTCTTCTTTCTACAGAAGTACTGGAGTACGTCAAGGCTGTATATTGTCACCTTGCTTATTTAACTTCTGTGCAGAGTACATCATGAGAAACACTGGACTGGAAGAAACAGAAGCTGGAATCAAGATTGCTGGGAGAAATATCAATAACCTCAGATATGCAGATGACACCACCCTTTGGCAGAAAGTGAAGAGGAGCTTAAAAGCCTCTTGATGAAAGTGAAAGAGGATAGTGAAAACGTTGGCTTAAAGCTCAACATTCAGAAAACAAAGATCATGGCATCCGGTCCCATCACTTCATGGGAAATAGATGGGGAATCAGTGGAAACAGCATCAGACTTTATTTTTTTGGGCTCCAAAATCACTGCAGATGGTGAGTGCAACCATAAAATTAAAAGACACTTACTCCTTGGAAGAAAAGTTATGACCAACCTAGATAGTGTATTCAAAAGCAGAGACATTACTTTGTCGACTAAGGTCCATCTAGTCAAGGCTATGGTTTTTCCTGTGGTCATGTACGGATGTGAGAGTTGGACTATGAAGAAGGTTGAGCACCGAAGAATTGATGCTTTTGAACTGTGTTGTTGGAGAAGACTCTTGAGAGTCCCTTGGACTGCAAGGAGATCCAACCAGTCCATTCTGAAGGAGATCAACCCTGGGATTTCTTTGGAAGGAATGATGCTGAAGTTGAAACTCCAGTACTTTGGCCACCTCATGCGAAGAGTTGACTCATTGGAAAAGACTCTGATGCTGGGAGGGATTGAGGGCAGGAGGAGAAGGGGACGACCAAGGATGAGATGGCTGGATGGCATCACGGACTCAATGGACATGAGTCTGAGTGAATTCTTAGCGATGGTTATGAACAGGGAGGCCTGGCGTGCTGTGATTCATGGGGTCACAAAGATTCGGACATGACTGAGCAACTGAACTGAACTGAACTGAACTGAAAGCCATATAGAAATAGAAATAGTGAGTGATAACACATGGAATTAGAATTTCATTTTAAGCACACACACACAAACTCAGGGGTAATACTGGACTTGATATCTAAGGCTTCCAACATTCTATTAGGATAAAACTGTTCTATGGAGTGGCAGAATGGCAGAAAACACACAAACTGCTTGAAAAATAAGGGTTTCTTTGAAAAGAAGTATCAGCAAGCAAGACTCTGTAAGAACTCATCCATTAAACAAGTATGGACGTGAGTCTGAGTGAACTACGGGAGTTGGTGATGGACAGGGAGGCCTGGCGTGCTCCAATTCATGAGGTCACAAAGAGTCGGACTTGGCTGAGTGACTGAACTGAACTGAACTGATCTAAGGCTTATATTCCTATTACAGGATTCTCAAATTTTAGCATGGATATGAACCAGTGGGACCAGAGGGAAGTTCCAACAAGTCCCCAGGTGAGTCTAATGCTCTTGGTCTAAAGATCACACTTTGAAAGACACCTTCCAAGCCTCTGCTTAAATAGCTCCAACCACAAAGGACACTGAAGTGAGATTAACACTGCCCACTCAACAAAGCAGGAGGTCATAATTTTACTTACTAACCATGAGGAAATGCTACCAAATGTTAAAGTGGAAAAATACCTTATAATAATAAATTCTTAATTTATCTATTTCTGAAAAACAAACAATAAAAGTTGCTATATTTCACTAAAAAAATAAAAGGTCACATTTTTAAAATAATTACCAGAAATCCCAAGTCAAAATTGTCCATATGCAATGTTTATGCCTGGTCAGAAGAAAACCCTTGAAGACCCACAGCCAGAGTCTCAGTTGTGCTCATTTAGTTTAACAAGTCTCTACGTCCAGTTCACAGTGACAAGCAGAGATCAATAAAATTCTATAATTCTTTTCCATTAGTCTCCAGACTTTCTTTGCTCAAAATGATAAAGGATGAGCAATGGTCAATAGTGTAATAGAAATAACCCAGAGCTGCCTGCTCATTAGAGCTTACTATAGTGACTCAGAATTAAGTGGCACTTTTTGTGTTTTTCTGGGGTTATTTTGGAGAGATCCCTCTTCTCAGGTTTACCACCCATTCACCAAATCCTAGGCTGAAGAGGGCCTTAGAAATATTTTCATTTAACGTCTCATCAGCTTATAAGAATCTTCCCTACAATACTCTTAGGAGATTTAAGTATGACAGTTGTCAAAAAGGTGAAGACAGAGATCTTCAAGACGTCTCTCATTCAGGGCAACTTTACCTGGCTCCCTGACCAATCCTTCAATGATAGGATTGTTGTTTAAAATAAATTCTTCAACACAGAGAGTGAGAGAAAATATCGTGACCCCATATTGAGAGAAAAATATAGTTAGGTTGTTTTTCACCTGAAAAGATATGGAAAGAAAACTTCAAATAAACAAGGAAAAAATTAAAAATAAATAAATAAACCCTTCAAAACTAAGGTATCTAAAACAGGCTTGATCAATTAATTTACCATCACAGAAATAATACTCCATGAAGGGAGGAAATCAGCCTATGTTTGTCACCAGTTGAATACCAGAGTGGGCACAGCTGGATACAGATGCTCAATGAACATTCAGTTCAGTTTAGTCACTTAGTCATGTCTAACTCTTTGCCACCCCATGGACTGCAGCACGCCAGGCTTCCCTGTCCATCACCAACTCCTGGAGCTTGCTCAGATTCATGTCCATTGAGTCGGTGATGCCATTCAACCATCTTATCCTCTGTCATCCCTTTCTCCTTCTGCCTTCAATCTTTCCCAGCATCAAGGTCTTTTCCAATGAGTCAGTTCTTCACATCAGGTGGCCAAAGTAACAGTGAACATTAATTAGATAAATTAATGAATGAATGAGACCATCATAAGTATTCATTGCTCTAATAACATTTTGTAACTTTCCAGAATAACTCAAATGACTTGTTCTATTGCTGCTGCTGCTGCTGCTGCTGCTGCTAAGGCACTTCAGTCGTGTCCGACTCTGTGCGACCCCAGAGACAGCAGCCCACTAGGCTCCCCTGTCCCTGGGATTCTCCAGGCAAGAACACTGGAGTGGGTTGCCATTTCCTTCTCCAATGCATGAAAGTGAAAAGTGAAAGTGAAAGTGAAGTCGTGTCCGACTCTTAGCGACCTCATGGACTGCAGCCTACCAGGCTCCTCTGTCCATGGGATTTTCCAGCCAAGAGTACTGGAGTGGGGTCCCATGTTCTATTGCTGAGGATCCCACAATCCTTAGATTGGGCTTGAAATCATAAGGAACTGTGTTTTCTACACAAAACACTTGCTAGTAATACCAAAAGGACATTTTCAAATAGAGGAAACTTAAAATGTGTTAAGCCATGGATGCAAGTATGAAACATTAGTTTAAATTAGTATAGTAACTTTTTTGAATTTTTAATTTTAGTTGGATCCTAACAAGGCTCTCTGTATATATGAACACAGCATCTACCCAGGAGGAAAACTCAAGCCTTAGTTAACCCATTTAACTTTAGATTGTAATTTTGTCACTTAAAAAAGCTTCCACTGTCAACTTCACTATTAAGGAAGAAAACAAATAACCACTAAGTACCTGCTATGTGGTGGGAAAGACTCTTATAAATGTCATCTTATTCAACATGTCAATAGGCACTAATTTTCAGATAGCCAAGTAATCTAGATATTCAGATATCTATTGAAACCAACACTAAGTGAATCAGGCACATTTTGTGTTTAAATTAAATGGCCCAACAGCTAAGTTGAAAGCTAAATTTCTAACACCTAACATCTGCCTTGTATATGCGTTAAGTGACTAAAACTGGAGAAAATAAACATTAGCTTTAGGAGATAAGAATAGGAAAAATGTTTCCCAGATAGGCCAGAATACTATTTGAGATAGCTAGAGAGAACAGGCATCTCAAAGGATGGTGATTACTTTCTCATGGACAAAAAAAAAGGGCAGGGGGGAAGTCAACCATAAGGGCTTCAAATGATATTTTAAAAGGATTTAGCAAGGGTAAAGATGGTTATCCCATCATTCGTAAGAGGTCCAGGAGGTCAAAAATCTCCCGTTATACAGTAATGTTCACTGAAGTGAAGCGAAGTCGCTCAGTCGTGTCTGACTCTTTGCAACCCCATGGACTGTAGCCTACTAGGCTCTTCTGTCCATGGGATTTTCCAGGCAATAGTCCTGGAGTGGATTGCCATTTCCTTCTCCAGGGGATCTTCCCAACCCAGGGATCGAACCTGGGTCTCCTGCATTGTAGACAGACGCTTTACCATCTGAGCCAGGGAAGTCTAGGATGGTTTAAAGTCAGTGGCCATAATACAGAACTGGAGTCTACAGTGTTAAAGACCTTGTTTGGAAAAATTTATAGTTCCCCCTTAAGAATGCTTCAGTTTGTTGTTGTTGTTGTTTTAATGAGCTTCAGTCTTTTTTTAAAACCACGAGGTTTTACAATTATCTTGAAATCTGCTAAGACAAAAAACCTTGCTCTCTGCCTCCATGAAGAACAACGCTTACATTGTCTGTAGCTTTATTGTAAAAAGATTTGAAATTGGAAAGTGCTGGATTTTCAATTTTGTTTTTCCCCTTTAAAATTATCTTGACTATTCTGGATTCCTTGCATTTTTAGGTGGATTTTAGAATCAGCTTGTCAAATTCTGTGAAAAAAGTGGCCAAGTTTTCAATAGGATTGCTATCCCTCTCTACAGATTGAATCTGTAGATCGATTTGAGGAGTATGCCATCTTAACAAAATTAAGTCTTCTGATCCATGGACATTTAGATGTCTTTCCATTTATTTGAATTTGGAAAACAAATTTTCTGATTTGAATCAGGAAAACCATGATTTTTGCAAGCCGGGAGAAGCACTTGCTGCAATATGTTATCTAGGAATACCTGACTACTTGTAAAGCCAATCACTGAGCTAAAAAAAATTAAAAGTAAAAGCCATGATGAAAAAAAAAATTCCATTATAGAAGATTTGGGGGAAATGCACCATTACTGAGATACAGTGACACAAACCACTATATTGTTTCAGAGTAAAGAATGAAATCCTGAAGCAGAAAAAAAAATTATCTTAATATATTTTTCAAAAGTAAAGAGAAATTGCCAGTGCTCATTTTGTTTCAGCTATTGATCTACCCCTTAATTGCTCCTTCCTTTGTCATTATTGATTTCAAAATCAGAAGGAGGGCTGAACATTTATTCATTTGTTTATCCCTCAAATGCCTGCAGAGAGAGGGACAAAGGAGGAAAGGAGGGTGTCTTCTTGCCTCTGCAGCTTCTAAACTTAGAGGCAACCTCAGAGCCAAACGCCTCCAAAGGGAGGACACAAATACTAATATATTGCTGACTGAAAAGATTTGTCCTGCTTATGAACATCAAAGAACAAAAATCTGTGCTCCAAGATCCCTCACAGCTTCAGAGCTACCATCAGGTCCTACCACGAGCCCAGATTCACAGTTCTGCTCTTTGTTTCCCAAAATCAGGTCCTTTCTTGTTGAATTCAATGAGCCTAACCCTGGTGCTACTCTTTTGGGACCTGAAATAGCCTTAGCCCTTAGAAGGATTTGTTTCAATTTGTAGTTTCCAAAGGCCTCTCAGACTTTTGAGTACACCCTCCACAAAATCGTGTGACACATGAACAGTCACTGCAGTCAAAATAACTTTCACCTTTATAACTTGGAATTGATTATACATTATTCACATAAACAGTTTGAGGGAAATGCCTAGATAACCAATAACTTTTTAAAGGTTACCTCTTATTTACTAGATAGGGCACTTCCTAATTAAGCAACTTGCTCTTTCATTCTAACCTCAAATTCAGAAGTCAAGCCTGTGGCTTAGCACAGTTACAAATTTTCATGAACTGCTAGAATGATCTGAACATAGTAGAACTAAAAATATTACACCCACATAGGCCAACGGTCTATTTCATGGCCTTCATTAAGTGTTTAGACCTTCATTAGAACTGGACATGGAAAAACAGACTGCTTCCAATTGGAGTACATCAAGGCTGTATATTGTCACTCTGCTTATATGCAGAGTATTTATTCAACTTATTTAATTTATATGCAGAGTACATAATGCAAAATGCCAGGCTGGATGAAGCACAAGCTGGAATCAAAATTGCCAGGAGAAATATCAATAACCTCGGATATGTAGATGACACCACCCTTATGGAAGAAAGTGAAGAAGAACTAAAGAGCCTCTTGATGAACGTGAAAGAAGAGAATGAAAAAGTTGGCTTAAAGCTCAACATTCAGAAAACTAAGATCATGGCATCTGGTCCCATCACTTCACAGCAAATAGACAAAGAAATAATGGAAACAGTGACAGACTTTATTTTCTTGGGCTCCAAAATCACTGCAGATGGTGACTGCAGCCATGAAATTAAAAGACGCTTATTCCTTAGAAGAAAAGCTATGCCCAACTTAGACAGCATATTAAAAAGCAGAGACATTACTTTGTCAACAAAGGTCCATCTAGTCAAAGTGATGGTTTTTCCAGTAGTCATGTATGGATGTGAGAGTTGGACTATAAAGAAAGCTGAGCACTGAAGAATTGATGCTTTTGAACTGTGGTGTTGGAAAAGACTCTTGAGAGTCCCTTGGACCACAAGGAGATCCAACCAGTCCATTCTAAAGGAAATCAGTCCTGAATATTTATCAGAAGTACTTATGTTGAAGCTGAAACTCTAATACTTTAGCCACCTGATACAAAGAAATGACTCATTTGAAAAGACCCTGATACTGGGAGAGATTGAAGGCAGGAGGAGAAGGAGACAACAGAAAATGAGATGGTCAGATGGCATCACTGATGCAATGGACATGAGTTTGCGTAAGCGCCGGGAGTTGGTGATGGGCGGGGAAACCTGGCTTGCTGCAGTCCATAGGGTCGCAAAGAGCCAGATACAACCGAAGGACTGAACTGAACTGACAGATTAAGTGTTTACCTTTCCTTTATATTCATTGACTTGCCCCTTAAACAATCGATAGGTAACATGTATGTGGTAAAGAACAACTCAACTCACATTTTATTCTTCTTTTGTGTTTAACTTTTATTTCAGAAAGCTTCGCCTACCAAATTTTCCTACAGAGAACAAAAACCCTATTATTTTCACCTGGTTACCTCAGGGAATACTTCCTGGAGTAAAAAGCCATTTCTTTTTTAACTATTTATAATTAAAATTTCTTCACTTGGGGTCTAGGCAGCCATCATATCCATCCAGTTATGACCTGAAAAGCAGCAATCAGTCATTAGTTTCTTCTCGGCCATAATGCCTGATACTCTTGATAACAGGCATTTCTCTTATTGTACCTCCTGTTATCATCAAAAAATGTCCAGTAGGCCTCCTTTCCTCTTTCTAATGAGAGTTGTGCCATCAGCATCTTGTAGTCAAGGCTACTACTCTTCTCTTGGTCCATTTGCCTGAACTTGACAATGTCTTCCTGATTGGTAAGCGCTCCCTATAAATGCTAGATACCCATATGCTGCTCGCCTTTCAGTCTCTTAATACCTGTTTCATCCCATCACAAGCTTCGTTATCAGTTGCTCAGTTCAGTTCAGTTTTTGCTTCCTGACCTGCATAAAGATTTCTCAACTGAGTGCTTAACTGGATGTTCAGTTCTAAAGCCTGAATCAGAGACCATTATAGGAAGTGTCAACTTGTAAGAGATCTGTATCTTTGAAATACAAGTAGAAGAGAGTCTACAAGGTCTGCCACATCTTTAACTCCGTCTGTTTCAGTTACACCTTAACTTTTATTAAGTCAAATTTCTTGTAGCTTCACAATGGCTACAAGTCACTGAAATGTGGCATGAAAATAACTGTAAGCATTTTTACAAACACTTCACTAACTTAAAAGTTCAAGAAATACATCCGCAGACTGAAACCCTATTTTAGCCCTAAAAATCACTTAGTGCCATCCCCCATTTTACCCTGAACTTCTCAACATGCTTCTTAGGCTAAAAGCTTTCAGAATTAATACAACATTGGGAAAAATGTTTAATTGTGTTTTGATTTTATATTTGACATGGACTGAGTATCTTTGGTCATGCCAATTAAACTTCTTGACCTTTATATATCCATCAGTTAACTTTCTTATTAAATAGGGTCAATACTTCTTCTGTGTTTCTTAAAGGGATGCTGCAATAAAAAGGGAAAATACTGTAAGCTTTCTATAAGTTTAAAATGTATTTTCTCAATCTACTTCAATAAGCACAGGGATCAACAGCCACAATTCAGAACACTAAATCAGGTAAGCAGGATGCTGGGTTAACCAAGACATAATTCCTGAACATTACTAATCTTTATTCAAATTTGGGGCTTAGAATAAGAGTTTAACAAAAGAAGTGTAAGACTTGTACACTGAAAATTACAAGACATTTTTGGAAAAAAATTAAAGACCTACAGCAATGGAAAGATAGTTCATGTTCATAGATCAGAAGATTTAATATTTTTAAGATAGCATACTCCCCAAATTGATCTGTAGATTCAATCTGTATAAAGAGATATAAATTCCTATCAAATTTTAGCTGCCTTTTTCAAATAAACTGACAGCTGCTTCTAAAATTCATATGAAAATGCAAGGGATCCAGAATAGTCAAAACAATCTTAAAAGAGGAGAAAAAAACTGAAAATCCAACATTTTCCAATTTCGAAACTTATTATAGTAAACTTACAGTAATCAAAACAGTATGATATGGCATAAGGCTACTATATTGATCAAAGGAATAGAATTGAGTCTCCAAAAATAACCTCTTACATTATCTGCTATAATAAAAATCAAACTAGGAGGCTTATAAACAATAGAAATTTATTTCTCACTATTCTGGAGACTGAAATCCAAGATCAGCGTATTATTATGGTTGAGCTCTTGAAAGCACTCTCTTCCAGGCTGCAGACTTCTGACTTCTTACTGTGATCTCATGGGGTGAAAAAATAGCTATCTAGCCTTCTGGCTGCTTCTTCCAAGTGCACACACCCCATTCATGAGGATTCCACCCTCTTGACCTAAGCACTTCCTAAAGTTCTTAATTCCAACTACCACCACACTGGGGATTAGACTTCAAAGTATGAATGTTGGGGAACATAAACATTCATATTTTTTTTAATTTATGAATTTATTTATGGCTGTGTTGGGTCTTGGCTGTGACACGCAGTATCTCCGTTGCGGTGCATGGGCTGAGTTGTCCTGTGGCATGTGGGATCTTAGTTTCCTGACCAGGGATTGAACCCACATCCCCTGCATTGGAAGGGAGGTTCTTAATCACTGGATCATCAGGGAAGTTCCTTGGGGGACACAAACATTCATTCCATACAAATGGACACTTATTTGGCAAAGGTGCTAAGAAAATTTAATGCAGAAAAGTAGTCTTTTCAATGAATGGTGTTGGGACAACTTGACATCCACATGCAAATGAATGAATTTGGATATTTACCTCACATTCTGCACAAAAATTAACTCAAAATGGGTCATACACCTAAATGTAGAATCTAAAATTCTAAAAATCCCAGAAGGAAACATGAGAGGAAATCTTCATTACCTTGGCTAAACAATGTTTTCTTACCTTCAACACCAAAAGAACAACAGATCAAAGAAAAAAAGACAAATTAGACTTCATCAGATTACTAAAAACCGTTTATGCTTCAAAGAACACCATCAAGAAAGCAAAAAGACAAGTGACAGGATGGGAGACAATGTTTTCAAATTGTATACTGGCAAAGGAAGTGTATCCAAAATATGTAGAAAATCTCTTTACAACTCAACAATAAAAAGACCCAGTTAAATAACCAAATTTTAAAAACTAGCAAAAAATTGAATATGCATGTGTCTAAAGATGTACAAATAGTGAATACATTTATGAAAAATTGCTTAGTATAATGATTCATTAAGGAAATGTAAATCAAAATCACAATGAGATATCATTTCACACACACACCAGAATGGCTAAAATTACAAAAACAAACAATAGCAAGTGTTGAACAAGATGTGATAAAAAATTGGAACCCTCGTACATTACTAGTGGGAATGTAAAATTATGCACCCAACTTAAGAAATAGTTTTGTAGTACTTTGGAAAGTTAGAGTTATCTCATGACCCAGCCATTCCACTCCTAGGTTTATACACAAGAGAAATAAAAATATATCTCTACCAAAAGTATGTACACAAATGTTCAGTCAGTTCTGTCATTATTGTAGTCAATCAACTTTTCTTACTCATAAAATAGAAAGTTTTCACATTTAAGCTAATTTTTCCTTTTAAAACCTGAACTTTCTTATTTTTTATCAACTACTGTTTTAGCAAAAGTCTTTTAAAAGGATGAGGGAAACAAATAGCTCTCTCCTTGAATATGTGATACTGAGTTAAAGTATATTTATGTTGGTCTGACACATTAGGGTAAACAATGGGTCTCTCTAGGGGGGGGGAAAAAGTTTTGTCAATAGTAGAGATGAGTAAGTCCTAGTTATCAGTACAAACAGGGAGGAACAAAAGATAGGGAATGATAGTTACAAAGGGAAAGGGAGCAATGAAAGGAAGGAAGGAGGAACCTAATCACATTCCTGAAAGACTAGTTTAAAACTATATATGTTATTAAAATAAAATACTTTTTTTTTCTTTTTTTTTTGTATTTATTTATTTTTTTACACGAACTCCCATACATGAACCCCCCTCCCACCTCCCACCCCACATCTTCCCTCCAGATCATCCCCATACACCAGCCCCAAGCATCCTGCATCCTGCATTGAACATAGACTGGCAATTCATTTCTTACATGATAGTATACATATTTCAATGCTATTCTCCCAAATCATCCCTCCCTCTCCCTCTCCCTCTCCTTCTCCCTCAGAGTCCATAAGTCCGCTCTACACATCTGTATCTNACCCATATATATGGAATTTAGAAAGATGGTAATGATAACCCTATATGCAAGACAGCAAAAGAGACACAGATATAAAGAACGCACTTCTGGACTCTGTGGGAGAGGAAGAGGGTGGGATGATTTGGGAGAATGTCACTGAAACATGTACACTATCATGTAAGAACGAATCACTAGTCTAGGTTTGATACAGGATATAGGATGCTTGGGGCTGGTGCACTGGGATGACCCAGAGAGATGATATGGAGAGGGTGGTGGGAGGGGGGTTCAGAGTTAGGAACTCATGTACACCTGTGGTGGATTCATGTCAATGTATGGCAAAACCAATATAGTATTATAAATTTAAAAAATAAAATTTAAATTAAAAAAATAAATAAAAACACTGCTATATTTAAAATACATAACCAACAAAGACCTACTATATAGCACATGGAACTCCCCTCAACATCATGTGGCAGCCTGGATGGGAGGGGAGTTTGGAGGAGACTAGATGATGTGAAAGTTGGACTGTGAAGAAAGCTGAGCGCCGAAGAATCGATGCTTTTGAACTGTGGTGTTGGAGAAGACTCTTGAGAGTCCCTTGGACTGCAAGGAGATCCAACCAGTCCATTCTGAAAGAGATCAACCCTGAGATTTCTTTGGAAGGAATGATGCTAAAGCTGAAACTCCAGTACTTTGGCCACCTCATGCGAAGGGTTGACTCATTGGAAAAGACTCTGATGCTGGGAGGGATTGGGGGCGGGAGGAGAAGGGGACGACCGAGGATGAGATGGCTGGATGGCATCATGGACTCGATGGACGTGAGTCTGAGTGAACTCCGGGAGATGGTGATGGATAGGGAGGCCTGGCGTGCTGCGATTCATGGGGTCGCAAAGAGTTGGACATGACTGAGCGACTGAACTGAACTGAACTGAGATACATGTATATGTATGGCTGATACCCCTCGCTGTTCACCTATCACAGCATTGTTAATTGGCCATACCTCAATACAAAATAAAAAGTTAAAAAGTAAAATATGTAAGATTCATTAACATATGACATCACTTCAAATACCTTTATAAATCTATTGAGTGTTATGAAGAGTTCTGCTCTGGGAGAGTATTCCACCGTCAACTGAAAAATAAAAATAAAAACAAGAAGCACACAACCTAAAAGTTGCAAGCTATGATTTATTTGGTGACCTTATTGAGGACTATTGCCTGGGAAGGCAACCTCTCAGATAGTTCCTTGGAATTGTTCCAAAGAGGTAAGAGTGAAAGTGAAAGTGAAGTCGCTCAGTTTTGTCCGACTCCTTGTGACCCCATTGACTGTAGTCTACCAGGCTCCTCTATCCATGGGATTTTCCAGGCAAGAATACTGGAGTAGGTTGCCATTTCCTTCTCCAGGGGATCTTCCTGACCCAGGGGTCAAACCCATATCTCCCACATTGCAGGCAGATGCTTTACTGTCTGAGCCACCAGGGAAGCCCAAGAGGTAAGAGAGGAGTCTCCGTATATGAGTTTTTGCCGTGGAGGGGAAAAAGTAGTAGAATATCAAAAGATTACTGCTAATCACAAAAACAAACAAAAGCACACATCTCAAGTTAATGATTCTAGTACTTTTCTACCTACGGGAAGATGCAAGAGTCTGCAGTCATTGAAATTATTTCTTTATTATACATCTTAATTATCTAGAGCCAGTATCCTGTTTTTCTCCATCCTGAATTCCCCTCAGGGCACACCAATGGGCAGACTCCCATGACTGATGGAGTGTAATATTGTTTACTAAAATGGCAGGCAACTTTTTTTTGTCCCACAACAATAAAAATAAGTGGTGCTAATCTACAAGGTTTAAAAGAAATAAGGAAGGGTTAATCTGCACACCATAATAGCAAGCCAGAAGGAAGTAAATAAAATTTGCTTCAAACTTCTGTTCTTGCTTTTAAATATATGTTACTTTTTTTTTTCTTTTCCCCCTCCTGATAATAAGATCAATAGAAGAGAATAAGAGTTAATACCTAAAAGGAGATACATACTGCTGATATAGCTAGTTGGAGCCTTATTATTTTCTCTCAATTCCTTTGAATTTTCATTGTCTTCTCTGTCTTATCCACATTGATGCAGTTATACCTAGGACATTGTATGAAAAGACAGTGTTTGACGCTGCTTAAGAATAGATGCTTCAGAAAATCTTCAGTTAAATTGATCTCACTGCTGCTCTGGGAATTTCTATATTCTCTTGGTGTATCTTTATTGCTAAGAATAGCCTTTTAAGGTCATAATTGTGCCTATTATATCTCATATGTTTGTTGATGATTAATGGGACAGGCAATTAGTACCTTAATGAAATACTGCTTTTCCAATATTTAGAACAAACTACTGATTCTTATTATGATCTTTATCCTAATATTAAATCTGTTGCTGCTAGGTTGCTTCAGTCGTGTCCGATTCTGTGCGACCCCATAGACAGCAGCCCATTAGGCTCCTCTGTCCCTGGGATTCTCCAGGCAAGAATACTGGAGTGGGTTGCCATTTCCTTCTCCAATGCATGAAAGTGAAAAGTGAAAGTGAAGTCGCTCAAGTCGTGCCCGACTCAGCGACCCCATGGACTGCAGCCTACCAGGCTCCTCCGTCCATGGGGTTTTCCAGGCAAGAGTACTGGAGTGGGTTGCCATTGCCTTTTCCAAATATTAAATCTAGGAAAGGCTAAATGTCAGAATCTTTCCATTAAAGACTTCAACTGAAGCACTGCATCTTTGTTAAACTGTAATCAGTGAGTTGGCACAATGACACTCATGCTGCTAGAGTATAGCCACATAGGAACTCAAAGTCTATATTAATTAAGAAGGAAGGAAGGGAGGGAGTAAGGGCAATCCTGCTTTTGCCATCCATCTTATAAGAGAAGGGTGAGTTATTTTTAGATTCAGGGATGTCTCTCCAAAGCATTCCAAAAGTACTCAGTCATGATGTTTGGATTCCTGATTGCTGAGGAGTCATAAAGGAGGTACCTAGGTCACTGAAAGGAAGGGAAGGACGGTAGAGTCCTATTGACAAAATAGGAAACATGTCAATGGACAGAAGATAATATCATGAAAGATGATGTTTAGAGAAGGGGGGAGGTGTCAGCACAGGGGAGAGGGGGGTGAACAGGGTGAACAAGGAGTAGGGAAGATAGAGAACTATACAAGTACTTTATAAACACAGGCTCTTTTAATTTTTTAAAAGAACCCCATGGAGGCAATATAATTTGCACATCATAGATAAGAAAATTAAAATTTAGAAATATTAGACAATTTGTCTCAGACTACAGAGTTTATTGGGCTTCCCTGGTGGCTCAGACTGTAAAGAATCTGCTCCAATGCGGGAGACCCAGGTTAGATCCTTGGATCTTCCTGATCCCCTGGAGAAAGGCATGACAACCCAATCCAGTATTCTTGCCTGGAAAATCCCAAGGACAGGGGAGCGTGGCAGGTTACAATCCATGGGGTCACAAAGAGTTGGACATGGCTTAGGGACTAAACTACCACCACCACAGAGTTTCTTAGTAGAAAAGCTGTTAATAGAACCCAGACTTTGCCCCAAAGTGCATACTCTTTCTACCACACTATCCTGGGCAGGTTTGGAGCTTGGGAAAACTCACATCTCAGGCTGTTAATTTTGGTCCCCTAGAGGTAAGACCATCCTCAGCAGGTGTGTACAAGGCTGGATACCTGACGGCTGGTTATTTTCAGTGGATTCTCACATCAAGCCCTTTCTCCTTCCTGGTGTTCTGAACTCCAGAGATCATTTCCAAACGATCTTTCTGGATCATAAATACAGCTTTTACAAAGTGATCCTATTCCCTTCTCTGTAATTTCTGTCTTCAAACCTCTCAGGTAACCTGGAAGGCATAGAGTCATTTAACTTTTATTACTTTATAAAGTTTTCTACTCTAGCACATATGTGTTCTTCAGTTATTCAACAACTGCTTTATGATAATCATGATGAAAGGCCTGGTTGAAAATTCAGTTGATACAATTAGAATTACTTTATATTCTTACACTATTACATGCTAAACAATTTTGCCTACTTCTTCAAACCTTATTCCACTTTCCATAAGCTGTGGTATGACTTAACCATTTGTTACCTCACAATTTCTAGTTATCAGCACAAAGGGAGGCTCCTCCTTGAGGACAAAAAAACATTATCTGTTATTTTGTTTTTAATGTCCTACTCACCTGTGGTTGTATACCATCTTTATTTTTTAATAAGGCTTGTATTTTTGTTTCTTGATTTTTT